>JBCJKH010048391.1:6056-17585 GCA_039877255.1 Loriculus beryllinus
ACTTGGACAATCAACACTAGTTCTGGAGCAGCTTTTGTTTTGTAGTCTTCATTGATGGTGTAGAAAAACTTGTTCTACACAGGAAGAACAAAGTTGAAACATCACAACTGTAACATCTATACAGCAACACTACAACCACACTGCTACTGACCCCTCACTGTTAGCTGACTGGCACAAAAATCTCTCCTTCTGTCCTCCAGCTTTGGTGGTCAGCCCTTTGGGTCAGTCACATTGCCCTGCTCTGCTCTCTCCTAATGCCAGCTGTCCATGAAAACTAGAGGCCTAAAATTGAAGCTCTGCTGTTGGTCTTCATGTTCCCAAAGATTTCATCATCATTTTACTGCCTGAAACTGGTCACTGTGTACTTGCTTGTGATTTTAACATGTATGTTATGACCTGCTGATAGGTAACCGAGCCCTAGTAAGCCCTAGTACTTAAAGCTTCAGGACACTAAGCTTCTCGACACCTTGCTCTGCTGTGGAGCATTTTTGCTGGGGGGGACATCTCTTTAACCAATCCAGGTTACATTAAATTGGGAACCGTGTTTTGAATTCAGCAGTTGTTCTTTTGCCTTTGCTCGTATCTCATGCATCTGCATATTGTCTTACGTCTTAGTGTTCCAAAATGGTGGAAAACGTTGTCAAAGAAAACAAGGAACAATGAAAGAATTATTGATTAGGTGAAACTCCGGCTGTGTTGTGTCATGGCATCTGAAATCTACGGGGTTTTAAGATGCACAGATTTGTAGATATTAATGCTTAAGAATTTCTCCTTTTTCTTTGCTTCACTATGTAAAAGTGCATGGAGTGCCAGTAATGGTAAGAAATTAAATTGCTTTTTCATGTGCTTACATTCTTCTGAGTTGTCACAACAGCCTTCCCATGTCTGAAGAGGGCCTACAAGAATGCTAGAGAGGGACTCTTCATCAGGGACTGTATTGGTAGGACGGAGGACAATGGGTTCAAAATTAGGAGAGATTTAGGTTGGATATAAGGAAGAAGTTCTTTGTGAGGGTGTGAAGGCACTGGCACAGGTTGCCCGAGGAAGTTGTGAATGCTCCTTCCCCAGCAGTGTTCAAGGCCAGGTTGGATGGGGCTTGGAGCAACTTGCTCTAGTGAAAGGTGCCCCTGTCCATGGAAGGGGGTTGGAACTGGATGATCTTAAGGTCCTTTCCAACCCAAACCATTCTATGATTTTAAAATCATGAAATACACTCATACTTCAAATATATATGCTGACAATGTAGATGTTTCCTTACAAACATAAAAAACTGAAGCAATGCAGTCTTTTGGGTACTTTTATCCTGAAAGCATAGTGATAACTTTGGCAGGTTTAACTGTCAGATTTGATTGCTTTATGCTCTTCTGTGTTTTGCCAGTCTTCCTTGCAAACAGATGTGGTGATGCCCAGTTGTTGTGTTCTTGGTGTTGTTTAATGCTTGTTTGCCTTTTTGTTATGGCTCTTATCTTTCTGTCTGCTTTAAGTCTATACTACTTAAAAGCTCTTTGAACTGACTGAATAACATTCTCCATTAAAGAAGACTTCTTTAAAGCATTATTTTTCAGTGGTGGCAGAGCTAGGCCATTGACACACTTTATTTTTTGTATTATATTTTCAATCTCAACCCAAGCTCTTTGAGGTTGAGACGCCGTTGTTGTGGCGTTGCTTGCTTACAATGTGTAGCGTAATAAATAGGTCTTGAGGCCTGAATGGAAGCTGTAAGCACTGTCACAAATGAATAATGAAGTGTAACTTGGAGCAGAAAAATACAAAGTGCTTTGGGAAGTTGCAGAAGGGAGTGTTAAATGATGCAGTGGTTACTGTTGTGCTTTAATACCATTGTGCCTCTAGGACACCGATTTTACAACTGTTGAAGACAGAAAATGCCAGGCTAAATTCACAGTCCAGAGCACAAAGGTGAATAACACTTCCAAGAAGCAGGATAGTGAGCTCATTGGTACATCAGTAAGAGCAGAATGTTTCCAGTGTTGGTGTTTCCATGCATTTTCGATTTGAAATACCAGAAAAAGAAAGAAAACAAAGTAAAATGTAACTTATTATTGTAATAAGTGATGGCTCACCACAGCGGTCAGTTGTGTGGCAGTAAAATGCATGGTCAGAGGAGCTGCTGTGGGCGGTACTGGTAAGCAGTGCCTTTATCCTTTTGCCCTTGTTTTTCAGTCCTCGAGGAGCTCATAGCAGTGGGTCATATTTTTTTATGCCTTCCTTTTGGCAGTCAGCAAGACGAGAGCAGGCCTGGGGTTGTTCACCTCTAAACTGTTGTAGAGTAATGCTGTTCAAGTGCTTTTAATGTTACGGAGACGCTCATAAAGGTGAGAGAGAGATAAAGAAAATCAGAGATCAAACTTTCTCTCACCACTCTTGATGGAATCTGGTCATATTGAGAAGATCAAACATACCTTGGCTTTTACACCTCCACATTAGACCCGCGTCCTTGGTGTGTTTAAATTGACCTTGCTCCACTGACTTTCACAAAGCAAGACAAGTCAATGCCTTGTGTCGGCTGCAGACCCAGCTGAAGTTCCTCTTGGATTTGAATCTTTCACAGCTCATTTTTTCTACGGAACTGGTATGCATGTAACACGCATGATTTGAACCTCCATCCGTGAAGACAAGCTGGGCTTTGGCATGTGGCTTTTCACATCTATTTTCTACCCATCATTTCTATCCATTATGTTTCATTGTTGGTTTCATACGCACTGAAAATTCTGGATGGTTTTTTTCCACAGTGGCTCTTCTTCCTCAGGAAGATTAAAACTTCCTCTTTGCCTCCATGGTTGAGATCAGCCCTTGTGACAATACCATTATGAATGCAGTGCAGGTATCTATAAACACCACTCAAATAATGTGCCCGATCTTCTGCCACTGTTTACAGGGCTGCTCTAAAAAAGTGGATTCCTCCCTTTCCAAGAACAGTTACTGAGTCAGTGTCCCATGGGTCAAGTGTAGCTTCCAGAAAGCTTCCTTCAGGCACCTTGCCTTTGCATTCCTGTTGAGTAAAGATGTTCTTTATTGTGAGGGTGGTGAGACACTGAAACAGGCTGCCCAAAGAAGTGATGAATGCTCCATCCCTGGCAGTGTTCAAGGCCAGGTTGGACAGAGCCTTGGGCAACGTCATCTAGTGTGAAGTGTCCATGCCCATGACAAGGGGCTGGAAATAGATGATCTTAAGGTCCTTTCCAACCCAAACTCCTCTATGAGTTGAGCATTCAAGTACTGAACAATTGAACACTGTCATTGAAATGCTTTTTCTTGTATATGTCCAAGAAAGGCTGGGCAGGAGGTGAGATCCTTCAACTAGAACTGCTGTAGGCTGCAATGGAAAGAAAAGGTGACTGGCAACAGAGCCTAATGGAATGGAAGGAGCAATGAAGAGGACCTAGAGACACAATGGATATTTTTTTGGAAGTTAGTGCTTCAAAAACTGATCACATAACTTTGGTATCTTTCTTGTTTTAGAAGTGTCCCAGCAGCAGCAGATTTTGCCAGGAGGAAACCGCAGTTACTCAATGGGAACCACCTGCCAAAGATTACTATAAAAATCTTTGTGTTTTAAGATTTTATATTCAGGTGTAATAAAACATAAAATTGCTTGGGTTTATCTGCCACTATATCAGTGCAGGGTTTATAAATGGACTTGATATCTAACATTAATAATCAGATATTTGCTAATGTCTGTTTGCACAAGTTACCCAGAGAAACAAATGAAACCCAGAGCTAACTAGCATGGATTCTGTAACATCCCAATATAGTAAGCTCCTACATCATATTAGTTGCTTATACACTACTTAGTTTAATGGCAAGGAATTATTTAGCCTCTGTTTAGCAATACAACAGCAATAAAACTGTCCCTGTCTGTAGTGGCTACAGATACAACCCTCATCTGAAAGCATCTCTTGAAATTACCTCCGTAATCAGCCAAGAGTTGTTTAAGGTGCAGTTCATATATTGCCATTTTGTGCAGCTGATTTTAAGATTCCCTGGACTGCAGAAGTCTGTAAAGGTTCACTGCACAGAGCAGGCTATAACAAAGCAGTTAATGATTCTTGTGACATGAATGCTGCCATTTCAGTTTATTTGAATGCCATTGGCATTCTGCCTTAAATGTATTGCTTCTTATTATTTGGTTGTTTGTTGGGGTTTTTTTTTTTTGGAGCCAACTAGATATTAGGCATGGGTATGCATCTTAGCTAAACTATAACCTAGCCAGCCCATGCCTTTTGCCCTGCAGAGTGCCCAGAGTTTTTCAAAGCACGTAACCACAGTGATATTTTTATAAAGGAATGTTCACCTCATGGGATTTTTTAAGGTGTTCTATTTTTTTTTCCAAGTTACAGCTTCACTTTATTGTACATGATGTCCAATAAAAAAGATATATGTCTGTGATTGGACTTTGAAAAAGGGCCATGGTGCCTACTCCATTTAAAGGGAATGAAGTCAAGCAGTAAATTTGCTGGTCGCCCTTTTCATATTGACTGTATCTCGGCCAGCAGTTGGTCTTTGATGTTGTAACAATAGCGCAAAGGCAGAGGAGGAGGAGGATTAGGACCTCCATAATATAAAAACAAGCCTGCATTCATCATGATTTTTATAGAGCACAGTCCCTGTCTATTGGAGGTTTGCAGCGTGGACTTAATGGTCTGCAGAAGAGTGCAGCAATCTTAACATTTGCAGGTGGTTTACAATTCATCCATCACTTCTACTACCATCTCTTCTTAATTCAGAGTTTGTTTAGGCATTCAGCATTTCACTTTTTCTATCTTGTTACTCCTTCCTACAATAGCAAAACAGATGTATGTCATGATAAAGCTTCTGGAGTATCATTTTCCTTTACAGGGGTTGATTGTCGTGTTATTTATGAAAGGCTTGCTGCAGCTGGCCGATGGAGTATCTATTCCTCATCTTGTGCTTTAGAGTCCAAGCTTTTATTAGGAAAGAATAGAGGTGTTGATATGTATATGTCTAACATTTGTGAAAATATATATCAAAAGGGAACCTAGGGCAGCCACACTATGCCTGTGTCTTCAGGCATACTGGAACAATAGCACCAAAGGTTTTAAATGGACTATTTAGCCTGGTAGAGTCATGGAGCTTTTGATATGCATTTAAATGTGCTAGCTCTAGATCAAAACCTGCAGAGGAAAAGGGTCATCTATTTAATGAAACTGTCTAAGGTACCAAGTTGCTCTAAGTGCTGGTGGGAATAGACAGACTTTGAATTGTGAACAGAGCTTGGAAAGAGCTGAATAATCTGTAATTCACTGGTGTAGCTCTGTGTGTAGCATAGCAGACGGGAGGGCAGGATGAATGGAGCATTCCCAGGGACACGACGATGGACGCAGCAGTGAGCCTGCTGCAGATGGATCTGCATCAGAAGCCCAAAGGCAGCTCTTAGGAAACCATCTGGGGATGCAGCAGGTGAAATTGCTTTATTACACCCAATTCCAGTGGTCTTTGCTTAAGGCATGATCCTGAAGTGTCCTGACAAGGCCGAACACCTGGAAGCTTCTCTACCAGACTCCAAGAAAGGGAAAGGGAGGGGAAAGATGCCAATCTGTAGTGGATTTGACAGCTCAGGGCTTGATTTAGGGTTGGGTCCTGTGCCTTCTAGGTGTTCAGATGAGACCTGTGACTCCAAAGTCATGAACAAGTCACTGCTTGCCAACTGAGTAGCTCCTTAGGTGCCTTATCCCACCTTCATCCCACATCAAATATGAGATGTTTTTATATTTATCAGTAAGTCAATCCTGACCTAACAAATCCTGCCCAGAGCTCTCTCCAGAGTGACTGCATTCTGTCCTTGGACAAAGCACTCCACCAAACACACAGCTCTTCAGTGAGGAATCTGTTCTTTTATTTAACATCGACCATTATGGCCATTAAAAAGGCAACATCTGGTGCAGAAAATGCACACATGCTATTTCTGCGCTCTGCTCTATGTCTCCTTCATCAGGCCCAGATACAGCAGTGTCTCAGCTTCTCTGCTTTCCCCAGTTTGCCAGCTGATGAAAGCAAACTACGTGAGGCTTAGGCAGTGTAAGGTGGGAGCTCTGGCTAGCTAGAAGCATCACCTAGTGTTTGAAAGAGTTTGCCCTTGAGGGATCAATAGCTCTGAAAAAGCTGCTGAAATCCTTCAGCGGCAGTGAATTAGAGTCTTGCTCTTCTTTGATCTAGCATTCATGGCTTTTTGAATAATGTAGATCAGAGCTGCTTTTCTCACCTACCCACCCCTCTTTCTTCTTCTGTTTCTCTCCCAAGAGAATCAATTTTTTGTGTTCTTAGGAATATAGCTATGGCACTCTTAAACATCAAAATAAAATGAACTAAGTATTAGCATAACCTCAGAGTAAGGGCCAAATTAATACCACCTCTCTAATATTTTTTCTTTATCCTATTTAAGTCTTCCCACAAAAAAGTACAAAAGGAGTTTGCAGCTGAAATCCTGTGTTCGTATACATATGGACTAGGTGGGGGAAAAGAGCTGTACATGCCAGTTTCCCGATACACACTGTTGCCATTGATAAAAGGAGTCATAACTACATAGCAATAGGGTTGTAAACCCTAAACTCCAGTGAGAATTATTGCAGTTTACTTGTAAGAGCTGTATGAAGAGAAAAGATGTATATTATGTATATCTAAACAGTTAAGTAGGTGGAAGTGAGTTCTGTGCCACAGCGTACCAAGAAACACTCTTCCAACCTGCTCTGCAGTGTGCCTACTGTGTGGAATCTGTCTTTGTACAGAAGCAGCTCTCCCTCCTTGGGATCTGATGTATCAGTTGGCATTGCGTCTCTGTTCCTCAACAGAGGAGGTTAGGATATCTCAAACCTGAACTGCTTATCTTTCCTCTTCTACCTTGCTGCTGCGTCTGGCTGCTGGGCTGGGACTAATCTAAAGATGCATTTGGCCTGCTCCATACAGTTTATTGTCAGTGGCGTCTGGGTGGCTTCAGGCACATGCCAAGACTGTAACAAGTTTGAAGAATAAAACTATTTATCCTAAAAATAGCTCAGAACTAACTAGTGATGGTGGGGCGGAGGGGAGACAGAAATGAAGATATTTTCTTTTCACGTAAGTGTCAGATTCAAAAGCATCTGCCTTGTTCAGTGCATGTATGGTATTCATTTCCTGTCTGCAGTCGACTGGAATGCCCCCCGAGTCGTTTGAAATTGAAAATCGAGTCATGCTTCTTTAATCAGCTCTAGGAAATAGCCCCCCCTCCCTTACTGTTCTAAGAAAATTTATATATACATGCGCTGGATTCATAATGCAAGAAGCCCACCCTTCTCTTCAGGGCAAATCCTTTCTCTCTCCCCTCTTCAGCAGAGCAGTGTCTTCACATTGTCTTGTCCCAGTGTACTGTGTATCTACTTGCTCTTCTTCCTCATAATGTCACTGGAGGGAGGCCTTTCTCTTGTGTATCTGCTTCTCCTTGTTGCTTTCTGTTGTTCCTGTCATTAGGGCAGTTCACAGAGATGTAGAGAGAGGGCATAATGTCCACTGCTGATGTCTTGGTACAAAAAATAAGACACTTACTGGACTGCCTACAGATGCCATTTATACTAATGACTTCCAGTTGCTCATGTATCAGTCTCTGAAGTTTTCTATATGGAAAGGGTAAAGCTGCACACTCGGGCTCAGAACAATACTTCAGTGCAGCAGCAGAGGTGCGTGGTCCTGAGGTGTTTGCTCAGGTTTCTGCTGCCGTTTTGCTGTAAGCTCCTGGGTGTAGTAACAGCCCCTTCCAGAGACTGTTGGGAGGTACATAGTTAGTGCATAGATATTGAATGTGAACAAACACTGCCTTTCCTCTGCCTTCACCCTCTCACTTCCACCAAGAGAAAAAGGAGTTTTGGTGGGGAAGGCAGCTGAGGGAGGGTCAAGTGAATTATCTTGCAGTGATTTGATGGTGTGTATGTTTTGGGCATCAAGACTTGAGTGATTTGCCTTTTTTTCAGGCACAGAAGTAATATTGCCAGGAGCACAGGAAACATCATGTTTTTGGAATATAACACTTGTCTGCTTTCTTGCTTTCCCGTTATTAGCTTTTGCTTATGTGATGAAGTCATCATGTAACTTTTAGTCCACAGGGACTAAACACTTTCTAGTCTCTAAAAACATCTGCCAGCTAACACAGCCAGAGTCATAGACACTTTTGAAAGCGTAGGGTGGATATTCAGTGGCATACGAGAGGGAGACACAGAGGCTTGGAATAGCTGTTTCTTGGGAACTAACAGCTGAAGGCAACTTTGGAAATTGAAAAGGTTTCAAGTAAGGTTACTCTTTTGGCTGGGGAAAGATGAAAACTTCGTTTATTAAGGCTGGTTCACCTAGTGAAATCCTAGCCATAGTGATTTAGTGGAATAAACTTGCAAAAGGACCTAGTTTAAATCCCATGAAAATAACTTCAGATGTATGTTTGCTCTTTCATCTACACTTACATTGTGTGTGCTGGCCTGCGAAGCCTGGCCAGAAAGTGCTGTACAAAAAGCATTAATATTCTGGATTTCCTTTGCTTTTGTGGTTTTGATTGCAACTTAAGGCAGATCTTCCTATTCTGTTGGAACCTGAAGTGCAAATTATTATGCAGATTTCAAACGATGGCTGAGATTAGACTCGTTCAATTTAGCCACGGTATAAGTGGATTCTGTTTGAAGCTTTATTATATTACTGATCTTATGCAAGTATTTAATAAAGCTTAAAAAGAATTGGAACTTTCAAAGAATTTGCTTTTTTGCACCACAGGTTATTAGAATGGAATATTTGGGTCACTCTTAAGTTGTACATTTGCCTATTCAACCACTATATCAATACCCTTGGGTGTGAGGTGTCCCTGCCCATGGCAGGGGGGTTGGAACTGGATGATCTTAAGCTTCTTTCCAACCCTAACTATTCTGTGATTCTATGATATATCCTGTATGGAGATATCCAGCCAGGCAGCGATTACAGGGAAGATCTTCATAGTCGTGATGAACAGCTAAATATTTACCACCAGCTTAGGCAACTGGAAGTGTCTGTTAGCTACAAGCAAAACTTGGCCCTGAACATCTGTCAAAGCCCTACACAACTGTAATTCTATGTACTTGTCCATCCCCTGGATGGCTGAGTATCTGCCGAAGAACAAAGCACCAGCGTGTACTACGTTAGAGAACTTGCTCAAGGGCCTCATTTTTTTTCCAGCAGACATTGAGCTGTAATCACCACCAAGTCCTTTTTATTATCAAAATGTTTATGCAAACTGGCAGTTCTTCACCTCCAAGCTGTTTGTGTTTTCCAGCTGAAGGAAAACATGAAATACAGGCAAACAACAGAGCATGAAAAATAGCTGTGCTGTGAAATGTGTGTCCACAACATGTAGCAAAAGGTTGCGGTTGCCAGATCCGAGTATAATATAGTTGGTTTTCTTTTTAAGCTCGGAGGAGAAGTATGTTGTCTGTCAGAGCAGCTCAGACGTAGACCCACTGTTTACTAACGATGTGGAACATGGTGAGAGCACCTCCCAGCCAGAGACTGAACAGAGGATGGACCAAAGCTTGGCAACTGCACGTGAATAAACAGGCTCAGCAGCGGAGGAATGGCAGTAGGGCTGCTCCGGCACTCGGGATGTATCAGTTTGGATGGTTCAACAAGACAACAGCCTGTTCCTCTGCTGCAAAGGGTCCTATCATAGTGTTGGCCACCGGCCTTGAAAGAGTAGTGTGGGACTTACTAGACCTTAGATGTGAAGGGGGCCTCAACACTACCGCCCTAGGGTCTCTGCAGTTGTAACATAAGTCCTGGCTACACATTCAGTTCTCAAGGTTACCTGTGTGGCTATGAGGGTTAGAAGTTTTCAGTGTAAAAACCCCCAAAGTTCAAAATGATAAACGGGAGATAAATGTGCCCAGATGCTTTGAGATTCTGCTTCTGCTATACACAGCTCCTGAGAGCCATTCCAGCATGCAGCACAAGATCAGCTGCAGTGGGCTGGGTGTATCCTTGGGCATCCCAAGCTGTCTGCAGATGACCCCCGCTCAAAAAGTTGACTGCGGGTCGACATGTCTGCTCTGAATTTCTGCTGTCCTATTGCAGCAGTGTTTGTGACTCCATCCTGCTCTGCCCAGAAACAGAATCCCTTCGGGAGCCATGCAGCCCCTGAAGCTGGTGTGTCCCATAGCAATACCCTGTGGGGTGATTGGGTTTGGTGTAGCCATGCGTGCAGATGTACTGCAAGTTGGAAAGAACTGGATACAGTGTCATTTTCCTAATTTTGCTAGACTAAATAGGGAATTATTGAAAAAATAGACCCTGATAAACTGAGCTTTTTGTTTTTCGTAATCAGCAGCCGTAATCAGTGATTCATCTTCTGTTTACACAATGTTTAAAGCAGATGCTCAATTTTGGGGTCCTTTAGTGAAAGCAGTTGTGTACATGCAGGCGAGCGCAGTCTGTTTTAAATGATTTATGAACAGTGATTATCTAAAATGTGCTATTAATTATTGCAACAATGGGTTTGTGCAGCCCTCTAAAGATAAGTGAGGCCTTTCACTTCACTGATGTACGTGAACGTCAGGGACAAGCACATCTTAAGAACAAATGAGAGTGTCTCAGTAGCGAGTGGTTGATGTGACACCCTCTGGTTTGTCTCCTTCCTGAGATACAAACCATCAGTGACTCTTTGGAGTGACCCGGAGCTGTGGGGCTCAGTACCACCACACGCTTCCAGCTAGTCACACAGCGATTACGTATGAATCCAAGTGTTCATATTTGCTGTTAAATGAGAAAGCTAAGACATGGCTAAGATCAGAACAAAGGTCTTGTGACTGCCTGGACTGTATGTGGCATTAATCATAGACGACGTTTTTCTCTGTGTATCTCTGATAATGCTTTTCAGCTGTTAACCTCACTGCCTATCTAATGCTGTCCTCATACCTCTTCCTGCGAGGTCCTGTGCTGCTTATACTCGTGATAGACAAAAGACTAAATAAACCCCAGGCATGAGAACACCCAAGTTTGTTACAGATCTCAGACCTGCGGAGGCAAAAGGCTCATGCAGTATCCCGGTGTGTTGCTTGGCCTCCCCAGACCGCTTAATTTTAAAGTGATCATTTAGCACTAACCTGGAAACACACGACAGCCTTCGAAATCAAAACAATCTGTTTAAGCAGGTGGGAAATGAAACCAGTCCTAATGGCCATAATGGTTTTCTGTGAAGGCCCCAGGCCTCATTCTGTCTCTGATAGCAATATAATCTTTTATAGCGTCTGTGAAGTTTCCTAATAAATAAGCGTTCCTTGGTCCTGGTGGTTGAAGATGCTGTACAGGTGCATCATGAAAGTGCACTGACAGACTGTTGGTTTTCAATTCAAGACCTCTTGTCAAGATCATTTTACAAGATATTTCAAAGGAGTACACAAGAAATAAAAAAGCCTTGTAGCTGCAGCAGGGACTTGGTAATAGATTACCTTGCTGTCTGGGAGCTGTTAGGGATACCAGTTGCATCAGTTTTCCCAAATTCTTTCAACCCCA
>JBCJKH010048392.1:331-12831 GCA_039877255.1 Loriculus beryllinus
GCGCTTACCTGTAATCTGTATCATAAAACCATAATTGGCCGTCTCCGTTAGGACTAAAGTAAGAGGAATGTTGCAGGTCAGGATGAAGGTGTATTTTCAGCCTGCATAGTTTCTGCACACATTAATAGTCCTTCATGAGTATTATGTTCACATTTTTCAGAATGTATTTGTGGTATTTTATTTGCTAAAGCCTGGTCGGGTGGTCACTGCTGTCTGAGACTGAAAATTATGACAGTCCCTGGCAAAACCAAACAGTGGCTGAGCTCTCTCAGGTTTCTAGGTAAGCCATACCCAGGTGGGAGAAGTGCTGCCATTTGAATATCTTTCTCTGTCTTAATTAGGACATCAGGAACTAGAAAGGAGAAAAATCTCTTTAGAAAGGATGAGAAATTATGAAAATGCACAGTATCTACAGCAGCAGAATGGTACAGTTTGCTTAATATACCTCTTTTTGTGTTCCAGCAGGAGAGGAAGCTCTGTGTACAGAACAGGAACTACCTAACAGCAGGGAACTTGCTTAGCCAAATCCTGACTCATGCTGCTGGTCTTTCTTGGGGTCAGGAGCTCCACTTTTGCTTACTCATTGCAGCAGCAGTCAAAGAAAATCAAACCTGGCACATTAGACAAGACCCAGTGACATGTCTGGCAGCTATCAGAATGTTTGACTTCCAGGGTCAAAACATCTGCATCAGTAAGGTATTTTTTGGCTGCAAAAGAAAGGCAATCAAGGGGTGCCTTAAGGAGGAGCTGAGTTGAAGCCTATCTCCAAGCCTGAAGGAGCTTTCCCAGTGCTCCTGAGATGCCACAGATGCATCCCCACCACAGAGGCTGCCAGCTCTGCTTCTGTACCCTCTAGCTGCACCAGCACTGCTGGTCCAGGGGGGCTGGGTGTTGAGGATCACTTTGTGTACTTACCTCAAGCTTCAGGCTTTCCTGAATACCGATGAGCCCATCAGGCAGGCTCTGAGTGTTGCCCATCCCAGTGAGCTGCAGCATTGCCCACCAGTGCCACGTGCCCAGGCTCACAGCTACCACCTCCCCACTAGCTGCAATGTAGCAGGCTTTTGTAGCACTAAAGCAAGAAGTGTCACATGAATGGAAATTACATTTTTGATCTACTTCTTCATACTTTGCTTTTCAGCTACCTTTTCATGCAATTTCAGACAAAAACTGGCAGTTCAAAATCTCCACTAAAACCAAGGCATGTGAAATAAAATGAGAAAAAATCCCCTAAAATTCCCCTGATCCAGTTTCCTCAGTAAGTATGGACCCTTTTTCAACTGCTTCTCTTCAAATATGTGTTGTCATAAACATAAATTAAAACCAACCAGGCTAGCTGCAGATTAATTAACATTCCAAATGGATGTGGTTTTTACTGTTTTCAAAGAGAGGATTTTGCTACTGAAGGTCACTTTGCTCTGAAGGAGCTGGGAAGAACGCACTCTGCTGCACCAGGCTCTGCAGCAAGTGCAGAGATTTAGTCCTGTCAGCCAAGCACTCCTAGCAGATCCCCAGCTTCTGATCTTCTTTTGATATTCTTAAATAACTGGACATAATGCTCTAATCTAATACTTTCAAGCAGGGACAAGAAAAGTATGATGGTTCAATAACTGCATCTCATGGTATGAAAAGGACTTGGCTTATTGGAGCCCCTTTATTTTTAGTAAAGGAGAAGGGGCATGTCTGCAGTGCGTAAAAAATGAGAAATGCTGTGCCCAGCTTTGCACCACCCACATACAGTTCAAAAGAGAGAGCAAGAAACCAGAGAAGGTTTAAACTGGAGAGGTACCAACATAGTAACAAATGACCTGCAAGGGCAGATGAGCATCCTAGAGCTACCTGAAGGACAGGGATAATGAGCCCTGAGCCAAGATGGGCGCAGAAAATAAATCAAGAAGTCAAGGGGCTTCCAAGACTCTATGAGCTGAAGCAGAAACATGCAAAGAGCAGAGCTGCTGCCGTTTGGACCCTGCTGCTTCAGCTCACCAACTAGCCATTCATTTTACTGGTTGCTGTTTAATTCAGTTTTCCAATGACTTACAGACTTCAGGAGGAAGTTAACTGGTTTTTACAGATATTAGGAAAGTTTCAGCACTGAATGCTCAGCCCCACACATTAAGAAAAGCTTTAAAGCCAAAACTTTGAAAGGGCAATAACTCTTTCCTGTGTTTCTTTATATTAATATCACAGATTGGATTTATTTTTTTAGATTTATTTTGTTTAGTTTCAGAAATCAAATATTCTGCTGTTTTCACTAAGCATATAATGGGTTTTTATGTACTCACTAAGCACATAGTCAAATACGGGCTGTGTGGTTACAAATTTAGACAGCTGCCTACTGTAATTTTTTACAATATGCACCCAAGTATTGGCTCATCAACTACCATTTCAGTCCCCTTGCAACGATTCAGTTTACACAGGTTATTTACAAAACTCCTGTATAACTCAATAGTGACAAAGTGCGAACCACCCCTTTGTTTTCATTTTTGGAGATGCACCCATCCACCTCTTCCCAGAACCTGGCTGGTGCAATCCTTCCTCCTCAGTGTAAAATGGAGCAGGCAATTGCATGTGGTTCCCTGTGATTTTCAAAGCCAGTCAGGACCAAGTTCTGCTCAAAATCTCATAGTCTGATATATTAAAGATTTCTATCAAATTGAAAGTTTCCTATTAGAGGTCAGGGGCCCTTCAGCTCTGTTGCTACACAAAGAGCCACAGCCTATCTAGGCAGGGTGACAATCCACTATTTTCAAGCGTACTTGTGTGGAGCTGTTTGGTGGCTGTTTGCCTTCCTTTACCAAGAACAGTTGCAGGTGAGCTGCTAAAATACTGCCTATTTAGCTGAGCTCTGTAGAAGACACTGAGACAATCTCAGTCTTGGAGTCTGATTTAATCCTGCCGTTACCTCAGCAGAGTTTGCATTTCCACCAGGTTAAATATCGGACTCCTGGCCCAGGGTTTCTCTGGGTGTTGGGGAAAGGGAAGAAGAAAGATCTTGTGCATCTCTACATGAGCTGTTCTGTTAGGATTAGCAACATCTCTGCCTGAATCACAGAGAACACACACACCCTTTAGTCAGGACAGGAACATCAGCTTGAAGTTTCATGGTCAGAGCATGAGCAGCAACGTAAGGTTCAATAGATGAAGAACTGCTAACTCTTATGGGAGGTGAACAAAGTGGTGACAAGTACCACAAGATCAGTTTAAGCTGTAGCACCTGATGAGGCAACAATACCAGAAAATGCAAGCTTTCAGCTAAAGCCTAACAGTAGTTTGTTTGCTTTGAAGATTGATTTTAGAAAGGTGAATTCATTGTCTGGTGACAATGGTGAATTCATTCTATAAAGAAACATAAGAGGTGACAAGCTCTGTACTTCTGATATTTCCCAGCATCATAACAAATACCTGTGAGAAGGAACAGCTGAAAGCAGAAGCATTTTGCTTCCAATTCAAGATCTGGTTACCACCTCAAATGGCAAGACACTGGTATACATCATGATCAGTGTTCGGAGATTATAAAGGGACTTTTGGGAGGCAGAAGCAAGTCAAAGTGACAGCTTTTTTCCTTAACCTCATATCTCCTGCCTTGTTCTTAAAAGAACCACACTGCAATGGATTTCTGTTAGCATTTAAGGGCTCTAATTTAGGCATTAGACTTATGGACATGATTAAAGCCCTGTCCACCCTAATTACCTGCAGACACAAATTTTATGTTTGAGAGCAGGAAGGAGAACAGACTTCATGAAAAGCTGCTGTTTGGCTGTTTTTACCTAGGAAGGGTAAAATACAAAGGAAAGAGGAAAAACTCATTGATCTAGGGACATGCATCATAGCTTGAAAAAATAACTCTAGGACATAAATTTTCCTATTTATCTTAATCTAATCTTAACCTAATCTTAACTCTAGAAGAAATCCTCATTTTTAAACTGGATGTTAATTCTGAAATCCATGGAGCTTTGGCTGAGAGAGAGCTCAAGGACTGATACCAGCACTGAAAGCTTTGGTCCTGCCCGCCAGTGCCACTGCCTCAGTGCATGAGGCTGGGAGAGCTGGTCCTTGGCTTTTGTGAAGCAGAGGGTCATAGCATCTCTCCTGTTCCAGTCCTTACCCTCAGCACACCAGTAGTGAGTTAAGGGGAGGGAGGATGCCCCATTAGGCATTGTGTACCCTGCCTGCTGCTTCCCAAAGAGACAAAGAGTAGGTCCTGGGGACAGCCGTGGTAGAAGAAGCCTGAAGTTAACAAGATGTTTATTAACATCAAGATATTTGTTAACAAAACAAGATATTTGGGGTTTGGTTCAAGCCAATCTAAAAGTAACTGTTACTAACTTTGATGTTATTTGCACCTAATGTGATGTTCACAATGTCGTTTTCATCCTATGTATTTATTTCTACAGCAGGCTATAACTCAAATAACACATCCTAACTGGCTGTTGGAGACCAAAGAGTGAACAAGCATGACCCTAGCAAGAGGAACACCTCTAAAACCAATTCATGCCTGTGATGCACAGCCCTATGAAAGAAATGAAAACTTCAAGGCTACCCTACCTTCTCTCACTATTAAGCCTGATTCCTTAGTTGTATCAGTCATACTGATGATACACGTTCTCATTTCCTCCACACCAGTGCTTAGCAATAAGCTCATTTACATGAAGATGAACTCAGAACAAATTGTCTGCACCTTCTGCAGCTGCCTGTGGCCACCTGGGGATTTCAAAAATAAGGAGCACGGATACCTCCTTATGCCAAGCACAGCTGTGGTTCAGCAGCCACATTTGCTGTCACCACCACAGCACAGCACACACCTCAGCAGACCAGGCTCCATAGCACTCAACTCATGTCAGCTGTGAGGCTGTTACAGACCTCAGAGGAAGGCCCTTAACCCTAGCAAGGCAGGGCTGCTTGCAAACCAAACCCTCTTCTGAGGTCTGAATCTTTCTAGTGCCACTTGAATTATGGAACTAACCCTGGAGATGGACGACTCATTAAAGGTGTGCAGTGCATGGTCATCTAAAGCTGCTAAGAAGCACCAGATACTTTAACTGCAAACTCATGAAAGCTGGAAAGTGAAGAAGAGTGGATACGCTTTGGAGGAAAAGGGGCAGCACACAGGCAAAGCAGGGAAAAGAAACAGAAACATTTTTATTTCTGTGACATGTATGTCTTCGTACCTTCTTCCAGCCTGTGTGAATTTTCCCCTTGAAAACCCAGGACCCTCCTTGTACCCCTTCTTAATTAAGCCCCATTTTCTCTACTTCTCTCTGCTGTCTCTCTCTCCTCTCCATAGGGACATGGCTTCAGAGACACCTTCCCTGCAGCACAGACAAGTGTCTCAGCCTGTCTGAGCAAGCACTTTGCCCCGGTGGAAGTTCAACCCTGCAGCTGGGCGACAGGCAGCTGAGGGGAAGGTTTAATGGGCATCTGCAGCAGCTGGGTAGTAAGCATTTTTACTGTGTATTAGAGGCTCTGCACACGCATGTAACAGCTGAATATGGTCTCCAAGACTACAGTTCTGTGAACAAATCACATTTTCCATCAAGAGAGAAATGAGCATTCAGCTGCACATTGCTTCATAAGCTGTGGAGCAGTTACCTGACTATTGCCACAACTGAAACTATGACTACAAGTAACACAGCTTTGAATTCAAAATTTCAGCTTTAGAGTATCTCAGCTGGTTTTTAACTGGTTATTTAAGTAATGAAAAACTGCAAATAAACTAGTTGGCATGTACCTCAAACCTGTTGTTCGTCTAGATTTCTTGCAAGTATGTCACAGCCACCATGTATAATGAAGAGAGTTACTGACAACTGAGACAAAAACTTTGCCTGTTTTCCATAAAACTGCTGCAGGAGAGTGGGGATACTTCTAGGACGGAGTATCCTACCTTAATTGAACCAAGCAGGTCTGTCTGTCCTAAACAGAAAGAAGGCTATGAAGTGCTTCTGTCAATCCTTGAGAGAAGATGCAGGGTACCTGTGTGTGTACGTACAATACAGTGCAAGAGGAAAACACTGTGTCCACTAAGAACAGCCTTTTGGCATACACTAGTAATGCAGTTTTCAGATAGATAAGAAGACTATAAAAACTGAAATATTAAGTGCATGGAATATGGGCCAGCATGGGAAAGATAAGAAGTTCAAATTCTACTGAAGCCAAGTGTGAATTTCTTCATGTGGTCCTGGAACAAGGAAGGTGGTCTCTTTTCCTGAGGAAACTTCTTGTGCAGTGCAATAATCCAAGAGACAACATCTTCCTTTCTAGACCAAGCAGCAGCCCGGAAGGCACACTGTTACAAAGGCTGAAACACAAAGAGATGCTTGGCTTTGAAAAGGGCAGGCTGATCTCAAGAAACAGAATTTGTCAGTAACCATGGCAGTGTAAGAACATCCACTTAGCAGAGCATTCAAGGAGTTCATTGTACATGACTTCGTAGGCATTAATAAAAAGCTTTTTCTGGGATGGCAGATAATATCACTTGGAAAATAATGGGGCATTATGGAACCCCAGAAAGACAGCCAGGAGTATAGAAATCTCTTAAGAGGGATATTAGAAAGAGCAAGTTCACATTAGCTCTCCTTCAAACCTATTTGAGATAAGGGGTAAAAACAGTTTTCTTTCTTCCATTATCTTTTGTTTGTTTGTTTACTGGATAAAGACTGTTTTAGAAATGAGAGTACATCAGACCAAATCACAGTAATTACAAAAACCAGGTTTCACTGACAGTGTCTGCCTCAACACCCAAATGCCACAAAATTATATTAGGCAGATTAAAGTGATAGGAAGAAGCAGACAAAAATTGGTTGGAAGAGGGGTTTTTTTATTAAAAATAGCTAATACAGAAGAGTGGGCCATTTGGGAGTGATTTCCATGCACACTGAGGAGGCCAAAAGAACTGCTTTCCTCTGAAGAATAACAAGGTGGACTGATGCCAATGAGGAAAATATCCTTACTGGAACAGGGGACAGGTGAAGGGAAGCCCGTCTGTTCTTTCAGGCGTCCTTACGAGCTGGTCTCCGTCAGACAGGTACATGACTTTCATTCTTCCGAGAACAGTTCAGATCTTACAAGAAAAAGTAACCAAAATTTGCACCTTTAACACACGTCAAATCATTATGATTAAATGACTTGCAAACATGGAGTAATACAAAGTGGCTGATGAAGAGATTTCAAGTTAATAAGGTGATGACTAGAACGGACTTTAGATATTAACTGATCTTAATGGACAACAAACAAGGGCTTACACAGAACACTCTGTGGAAGGAGAAATGGAAATGGATATGCCACATCTGAATAAACTGATATATTATATGGAATAATCTTCTAATGATTCTACTAGGAACATGGGGGAGGTAAGGACCCAAACCATCCTGAAGTGGAAGATACAAGCACTGATTCCATCTGCAGTCAAACCAAACAAGGTCTCAAAGATAAAAATGAGCAGAGGATTGCTACCAGCAAGTATTTTGCTTTCCTGGAATGAAGATAAGCTAGGACACACATGCACAGTCTTACCATGCAGGTTCTTTGTGAAGGACTGTGAAGCTAACTAGAGTCCATGAATAAAAAAGTCTAATTGAAGCAGGAAGAGAAGAAAAAGTGAGTGTCCTAGCTGAGAAGTTACTGCCTGCCTACCAAAATATAAAAGGTCCAGAAAGATAAAATTGGCTTAATTGAAGAAGACTGAGGTACATAATTTGTAACTAAGTCAATATGTGTAGGACATTCATAACAAGTATAAAGGTCTCTAAAAGCAATAGAAATTATGTTACATAAAAAATACAAAAGAAAGAAGTATGCGTTCAAGAGCACAGCTGTGAAGGAATACTTCAAGACATAGTTTCAATGTTTACATCTACTCTCTCAACAAGGGTAGAAATAAAAATAATTGTAACTAAAGCTATACTTTGTGGGGGGAGGTTGTCAATAAAATGAATGAGCTACAACATTACAGCAGTGCTCTTTTCACCTAGACTTACTGCCTCCAATAATAAGACATACATAAATACAGGCCCTCTGGACATGGAAAAAAAAAAAAATCTACAGGGCATATTTTGCATATCACCATAATTTGATGGTCTGTGATTTCTCAAGAAAGCAGAAATGTGGGAAACATGTTGACAGTTCAGTCTAACTCCAGAATTATTTTGCCTATGTTGTAGTTGCTGCTTGTGAGTGATGCACATCAAAATAACTTCCCTTAACCTAAACAAAAATACAGGTTTTTTAATTTATTCATTTGCCATGAGGTGAAGCCCCTCTGCATCTCTAAGCAATATGGAGCTAAAATTGACTTGATACACTGCTCTCTATGACAGGGTATTTGTGACCGTGTGTTCAACAGACAGATACAGGTTTAATAAAGCTGGCATGACTTGAGGCTCATTTGAAAAGATGTCTCCTATGATAAGAACAACATATAATGTATTAAGGTACAAATAATACTGCAACCCTCTGTGTGATAGCTACCACCAGACAAGGTCATCCTATGGATTATACCAGCCACTCTGAGCACAACAGCAGCATCTTTCTAACACATGTGATCCTCTGTCCTAACCCAGGCTCACATGGTGACTTTCCTGCTTCAGGGTTTAGATCAGAATAACTCTGAAAAATTATACAAAGACAGCTGGACTTCAGAAATAACAAATGAAAAACAGAAGAGTTTTCTAATATCATCAGGTAGAAGAAAATGCATACAAGCTACAAAAGGTATATAACCATCCAGGGAAAAAGGAAACAAGACCAGGATTATAAACTCTTTTGCTGCTGGAACTTGATAATTGTTCTTGGTTTAAATTTTCTGAACATCAGGATATGTTTTCTGCTTTTAAACTTCATGCAACCAAACCAGCAAGACACCTTGAGCAATAGCATGTCTTTGTTTATAATCACTGTCTTTCTTATACTTGATGGATAAATTCTAGGAGACCCCCATTTGAGCTGCTAATTAGCCATGCTTTGCTCACTTCTCAGTGACAAACTGCTCAGCAACAAACTTCAGGGCAGGCTGTTCCAGCTTCTTCACAAGAAGAAATGAGATTATGCTACTGGTACATATTCCCCAAACGTCAAAACCACCTTGTAGTGTTATGGTAAGGTGAAAGGTAACACAAAGGCAGGGCAGAACTGACCTGTGAGCAAGCCCTGAAGACTTCAAACAGTTTAAGAACAGATATAAAAGTCTGGAAAACAGAAGTCTTCTGGCTTCTCTTCTCAGACCAGTAAACAATATCCTGTTTGGAAAAAAAATTGAGGCTGGTGTTTTTGGTTATTTCTTCCCCTGAATTCCCTACCTACAAATATGGCTGCCTATATATACACAACTACATGAGCATGGACTGAGTTTCCAAGATTTCACCAAAATGTCAAAAAAATCTTGTATTTCTGTAAAGAAAACTGCAGTTTTAAGGAGCCTGTCCATATCCATGTCTCCATGTTTGCTAATGTACCTCATAGGGACCTTGTGAGAATCAACTAGCTGGGACAGAAGTTGACACAGCATGGTTCACAGCCCATCTATTTCTACTCCTATAATCATGGGTAACAGAGCTGAACTTTATTTCTGCTTCTTTACTTCACACAAGAATATGCAGAGGAGAGCATGAGCTAAGATGATGAAAGTGACTCTGAAAGCCATGCTGCAGATGCACCTTCTCTTACCTCCCACCATATTGTGTCAAGGAAAATTAGAGACTGCCTTGGAAGCAGTGTTTTCCACTCTCTCCTATTTGTATGTTTATTAAACACACATCTTTTTTCCAGGGGAATAATGGCAACGCTTGACCTTTTATATCAGAGAGTCCCATCTCCAGCCTGCAAGATGTTACCTAATCCTTTATGAAAGGTGTCAGGTTTTTAGCTTCCAGTTGGCAGGCAATTAAACTTCTGCACTAATTGGTAACAATTTAAGACCATTTTCCTCTGATTTTTCATTCTCCACTCTCTGCACTGATCAGCTCTGGTAGGTTTCATCCATCCCACTTAAGTTTGGGAGCGCTGCCTGACACCTTACCAAATGCAGCTCAAAACCAGCTCTGGATCTGCATCACCTTTTGCCAATGCTGTTTGCCCAAATAGATGTGCTTCAGGTGAAATGCTAATCCAGTTCTTGTCAAAAGAACACCCCCTACTTTTTTCCAGTTTAGCAAAAGGCACAGAAAATATTGTTTTGCTTTTCCTGGAAGTCTCTCACAACCTTTCTAGGAATAAGAAAAGACATCTTTTTGCAATCCTATTATACGTGTGCATGGTTATAAGAAAACGTTCTGAAGGGACATCAATCAAATAATACCAATTTTCAAAATTCTATAGCAATGTATTTGTACAAATTACAGAATTCTGTATGTATTTACACACCATTACAGAATATCAAGTAAATAACACCAATCGTTCTTTTGTTTTTCCCTCAGATTTCTCTTTAAGTGAATTTCTCCACTCAAGAAAGGTGCCAGATGGACAGCACTAGAAAATGAAGACTTCTGTTTGCCCACAGCACAGGAGGAGTGGTACTGCAAGCCTCCTCACTTTGCCATGTCAGCTCTCTCCAGCCCTGTTTTAACAGAATCACACAAGGAGTGGGAGGACGTGTGTACCCCTTCACGCTTTGGCAAAGGAGCTAAGCAGCACACAGGTGATGATGGTTTTGTTCATCCCCCACCAGAAAACAAACAGAAATAACTCATTCTACACAAGTGACTGAGCAGAATCTGTTGTTCTCTACCTGAAACAGGCCAAATATGACCCAGTGAACCTGCAAGGACTGGCAAACTGTCAGATCCTGGATCATCCAGTCTCGCATAATGCCTATGTTAAATTACATGTTTCTATATTTACACAAAGTCAGTATTTACACACCATTATGGGTTAATTCGAGTAAATCGGTTACAGTTTATTTATATGGACTGCCATAAACTCATAACATTTTTCTTGGGTTTAATCCTTTCTTTAGAAAAATACAAAAAAAAAAAAATTAAATAACATGTTAACTAGCAGTAATGATTTGCCTATGACTAAAAAACAAAGTCAATTTAACATTAAGACTCAAAACATGGCCTAGTATTATGGCCTCAACTCATAGCATTGTTAACCTTTGCAATTAATTTCTTGGTGTATGTCAGATTTACTGAAATATCAGAGTTGTAACCTCCCTTCCTTGTGACAGGGTTATTTAATACTGAGCAATGAGCCCTAGTCCTCCACAGAAGCTCACTTTCTTCTCCTACAGTCCAACACGGCTTTGCACTGCCCAGACCAATGATTCAGCACCCAGTTGACCTGCAGCAGCCAAACTGCCGGCAGATCTTAGCAGCTCCAAGGGGTTAAAACCAAACTCATGGGCTGCAGTTGAAAGCTGTGAATTCGCAGGCAATAACAGTCCCTAGACAAGTATGTCTAACTATATCCTAAAAATCAACTAATGTAATTTGTGTATCTTTGTAATTCATAAACAATTGTAATAAAATTCAAATGCCACATTATATATAAGATTACTGATCTCACTGGTTTGATACATGGCCCTCCTACCTGCTCAAGTACAGAAAGATCACGTTTGTTCAGGACACCAAACCAGAGGTTATTCCAGAACAGAATTAAATTTCAAATAATACATATCACATGAACAAGAGTGCCTGAGACCAAAAATTACTTAATTATTAATAAGCTACAAACTTATGTGTAGCTCCTCCAAAGTACACTTGCACTCAGCCTTCATGCCTCTGCAGGCAGCTGGAAGCGCTGGGACCAGCCATGCTCCCTACAAATCCGGCAGCAAAGGTTACACCTTGACTTAAATGGCACTGGATTAAAATCCTAAGGGATAGAAGAACTAGAAAATTCATTTCTCATATGGCTCTTGCATGGTTTTTTTCTCTACTTTATTTTGTTCTTCAGGATACTGGGAAAAAATGCCTCTTCCTAGGGGTTAATTTCAAAATGGTAACCGCTAATCAACATGTTTGTGTGCTTAACATAAAATGCTACAATCCCTTAAATATTACATACTGTCAGCTCACTTACGGTTCATGAATATTTGAACATACTTTAGGATAAAAAAAAAAATAACAAGTCTAATACTGTCCCCCTCATTGTTATTATTGATAGAGATTTATTAGTTTCATTTTGCAAGTTTTACTTTAGGAAGGGTGCTAATATCAAGTATTATGACAGTTCACACTGAAAGCAATTTTCCATAAAAGATATTACAATGACCCCTATGGAACTTGTATAATTTCATAGTAGATAGCCAAGTGCACAAATAAACATGTTTACAAGAGTGATCCTGTTAACCTGGTTCTTGCCCTCCGAAACCATTATGTGCTATTTGTGGAATCTTAAAATTAGTACAACTGTTGATATTACTTATATTGTTTCTGGCATTCTGCTTTAGAAAAAAAAAAAAAAAAGCATATTTATCTATGTTATTTAGCTTTGGTATAATCTGCAATAGGTTTTAACAAGTAGAATATATTCCAACTCCTATATTTTCCACAGCTGTGAAATTT
>JBCJKH010048393.1:0-12580 GCA_039877255.1 Loriculus beryllinus
TTTTGCAAAGAAACATAAAAAAATGTTATTTGTTTTAAAATAAGCCAGAATAAAATTATTTATCAATGCAGTTCAGCTACTTTATCTTCATTTTAGTCCATTATTCAAAAAGTTGAGGCAGCACTATTACTTCTTTGCTAGAATTGATGGCTACAATCCAAATGAATTTTCTGCCTCATCTTTTTATTCAAGAAATTTCTAATTAGGCTGTTCTCACAAATAGAAATGAGTGAAGAACACAAACTAAAAGATATTTTCTCTCATATCCAAGAAAAAACCCCACATGCACATGGTCTCAATAACCAAATATGCTGGTAAACGCAGCAATCCCAAGCACTCAGGTGCATTACCATTCCAGTCAGTTCAGAGTCACTATTGCTCAGACAGAGTTTTGTAGATTTGTGTCAACAGGTTGCTTCAGCATTCAAGAACAGCCTTGCTCTGAAAATCCAGTGAAACTGCTCTGCAGCATGAAGTAAAAATACATAAATTGAGCAGTTTCTTTTCACTATTCATTCCCAAAGGAGCAGCCTAACACTTAATTCAGGCATATACAGATAGACCAACCAATTTTCATGTTGGGCAACATCAGGAGGCACACAACGTGGGTCAGCTGTATAGAGGAGCTATTGCAAGGAGACAGAAAGTCATGCTGTGCTTGGCTATCACGATCCACACTTCTTCACCTCTATGACGCCACAGCTAACCTTGATAATAGCTAATTAGGTTTCTAAAATTCAGGTCTCTAAATTTTAAGTTACTGTTATCACCCTGACCGTACCTTTAAGTTATAAGACCTTACAGAAGAAGGTGGATCAACAAGACCTGCTGCCTGGGCAACAGTGATATACATCAATGCACTCAGATATTAGTCAGGCCCAGCGGCAAGTAATTATGAATTGCACTGACTATTAACACAAGAGACTCTGCTTTGAAAAGGACAATCTGATAGCTAGTGTAGGAACAGGCTCATCACAAATCATGCACACTGGCAAATCAGACAGCAGAAAAAGTCATAAATCTTGAACATCTTCAGCCTTTGGGAAGAAACACCTTTTGGTGTTAAAAGGTAAGCTATACTTCATCAGCTTCATATTTTTCTAAGAAAAACAGAAATAAACCAGTTTGACAGAGACAAAACTGTTGTACCCTTAGGGATTGATTAGTTTTCGTATGTATTCAACTGTCACTGTACACAAATGTCCTCGATACAGACATCCAAGTGCAGATAACAGAAAATTTAGACAGTACATTTGGCAGGCACCTACCTGGGAGAGTAAGGAATAAGTTAGGCCACATAAGCCTTTAAATACACATTTGCTGGTGCAGCTTTTGTGTAGCACTGGTACAAATCACAAACTGAGCATCAGCCACATCATCTTACACCTTTCCCAGCAGTAGCTATACAACACATCTGTACTGTGCCAGCAGTCCTGGCAATACATCTGTGTTGAGGCATATATCAAAGAGACAATGCTTGTTTGGCACATTTCCTCCTCAAATTCCGCTTATTGCTTAAAATTTCCAGGTACCACTACTCACCCCAGGCACATTTTACTGTCAAGAGAGAATAATACCTCCGGAAGCTGACTCACCTGGCCTCTTTTAGGTGCCTGTCTCAGAATGCTGAATCATTCCTTGGAGTATGTACTCTCTCCTTTGACTATGATAAAAGAATCGCCTCACATGAAGTAGCAAAGTAGTTCAAACTAACATAGCAAGTCCAGACTTCTAATTTACACAACATAAATATTACCATGTGTTCTAATTGAGATGTTGCTTTATATCAATGCAAAAAACCTTACATTTTAATCACCACACACAGCTTATCACCATATAACTATGTATATTTTATCAGTGGAAATGTAAAGGAAAGCTGAAAAAAAAGCTTATTCAGACATTTGATTCAAGATATTGATGCAACTAATATTAATGCTATAAAAGAAAGCCATTTAGAAATTTTATTATAAGTACAGAAACATAAATAAACAGCTGAATATTGATGCTTGAAGAAACACAGAAAACCAGGAAGCATCATTACTTGAACTTGCCTAGTCTATAGGCAAGATATTTTTTGAGCAGTACTGTAATTCAGTAATTCAAAACAGTAAATGCAAAACAATTTTCAGACCTATTAGTGACTATGAGCTTCTATCAATTAATGACATAATCCTTGAGGACATTACAAAGGCAGTACAAGACATGAGACAATCTTAAAGAATCATAGCTCAATTAGTAGGAATTAGAAACATTGCGTTGTTATCTTCATCTCTGGAAGACGAACACTTTGGAATCAGTTATGGAGGCATTAAGATCTCAGATTAAAATTTAACAAGTATGACAGCAATATAGCAGTGTTACGAAACACATGCTTGGCCATTCTTAATGGAAGTGAGTGGGAGATGGCAAAAAAGATCTTCCAAAAAAAACCTATTAATTAGCTTTTCAATTGGAGTAGTTTCAGTGTCTGTGATAAATTAAAGGAGATGAAAACATCTTTAAAAAAAATGTGCAGAACGAATACTTAAAATGTTTTTCAACATTTTATGCAAATCTCTCAAGTGACCCCACCTACAGGACTGTGTTCAGCTCTGGGGCCTCCAACATAAGAAAGATATAGACCTGTTGGAGTGAGTCCAGAGGGGGGACACAAAGATGATGAGAGGGCTGCAGCACATCTTGTATGGAAGGAGATAGGTTAAGACAGTTGGGCTTGTTCAGCCTGGAGAAGAGAAGGCTCCGGGAGACCTTAGAACAGCTTCCAGTACCTAAACGGGCTGACGAAAAGTCTGTAGAGGGACTTTTTACAAGGGTCTACAGTGAAAGGACAAGGGGGAATGGCTTTAAACTGACAGAGGGTAGGTTTAGACTGCATATAAGGAGTTCTTTTTTTATGATGAAGGCAGTGGCACAGGTTGCCCAGAGAAGCTGTGGCTGCCCCATCCTTGGCAGTGTTCAAGGCCAGGTTGGACGAGGCCTGGAGCAACCTGGTCTAGTGGAAGGTGTCCCTGCTCATGGAAGGGGGCTGGAACTGGATGAGCTTTACGGTCCCTTTCAACCCAAACCACTCTGTGACTCTATGAACACTTAAAATGCTCTCTGCCATATCTGAGGCACAAACGAAGCAACTGGTTGCATCTTTACCTGTATTGTTTTATTCCTAAAGTTACCTTGAGATTTCTTACTATTTACTACCCTGATCTGCATGAGGGTAGAAAGAAATGCAGTGATGAGAAGTTGCAGAGAATAAATTACAGCATGTACCTGAGCTTGTCACTAAAACACACATTGAAAAAGGAAGTCAAGCAGATCTGAGATTTCTAAGAAAAACAAACAATGCAGTGCCTAATCTGCAAAGGCAATATCTGAAAGCCTAACCCACGTCAGGAATGTCTCAAAGTCAAACGGAGTAACACCTTGCTTCTAGGTACAAAGCTACTGGGGATTTCTGTAATAGAGAACACTTAAATAATTGTGTTTGATGGGTGAGGCTGCATCATTTATCAAAAATCTACGGTAAAATTTAATTTTCCATGTGAGTCAAAGACAGCAGTGGCAGCACTGCTTGTTGTTGCTGATCTGTGCCTGTTGATGCCTTCTGAAGTGGAAATGATGGATGCCACATGTTCTAGCTGTGATTAAATTTGCTTTGACAAAGCAGCATGGAAATCTGATTTTCAATAGACTCTTGCATTTCACCCAGTGCTGAGTAAACAGATACACAACATAATGCTCTATGGTTGTCAAGCTGATGGCTAATTCATTCTGCCAGTCCAATCAATCTATCCATTAAAATACTGCCTGTCAATATCAAGTAGGTTCAGGTTGGAAATTGCATGGAAATAGGAAGCTGTTTAGAAGTAAACACCTCCAAAGCTAAATGTGTCATAAAGTTATTTCTTTAGGTCCTCCCAATTGCCTCAGTCAGCCCAGCAGCAATGTTGGCAGCAGACTTCTGCTTGTGTGCTTGATGCTTCTCCAACCTGCCTCCCACAATTAGGCCACAGAATGAAGGTACAACATACCAAAACCCTCTCTTCCTCTGTTACTGTTTGAAGTGGAGGCACAAAACCGCATTAAGAATACAGCTTATCTAAATGTTGTTATCCCAATACTTGAAACTACTGTACCTACCACTGCCTTCAGAAAAAGACATCCTTGACTGACAAGGAATAGGACCTGGCAAAACACAGTGATAAGAGATCTTTGACAGCACTGAGCTCAGGTACCCTTGCATAACCGTTTAGTTTTGCCCTTCATTTGGAGAAAATTAGAATATTATCCACTGATCTTTCTCGGTAACAATTCTGTGGACATTCCTGCCCTCTCCGCAGTGCCTGAGCTCTTCTGTCAGCTGTCATACCCACACATAGGTGATGCTCCCAGTATTATCTCTGCTTTCAGCATTCAGCTCCTCACCACACAGCAAATCGCCATGGAAAGGGGATGAGTATATACTGAGTACATCCTGTTAAAAAAAAAAAACAGTCTATAATTTTTTTTTGTTGTTGTTATAAAAAAGAAAGAAAAAACCAACCCAAAACTCCCCCCAAAAAGTCCACAAAAGGACATCTAGAATTATAGTACAGTTGCTAAACTGTAAAACAATCCCCAGCCCTTTGACAGTGTCAAACAGAGCAGTAATTAGAGGGGATATTTTAAGCTTAATTGAATCATGATGAAAAGAAAAAACATGCTAATAAGCACTCGCAACCACTTACAATTCTTCCTCTTCCTCTGCTATTCAGACCTTCAGAACTTGAAAAAACAACAAATTCTGATTTAATACAATCTCCTTCCTAAGAGAATGAAGGAAGGAGAAGATTTAACTCAAATTACACCAAGAGAAAGCTGAAAGCCCTTGGCTCACTGTCACACAACAGGAGTTGTATTGAGTGCTTAGCAGAAGACAATAATGGAATAATTCTTTTTTATTTACAGAAAATTAAAAGATACTCCTTCAAGTTCTCCTTAGATTAAGCAGAGATTTGTGCTGTCAATGTAAGACATAATTAAGGCTGTTGTCCTTCTAGTCCACTCTGCCCTCCAGACCAAAACCTAACTATATCAAGATGGTTTCTCTGTCCATAGTCTTGCTTAACACACCTGGAACTGTTACATTCATTGTGAACAGAAAGGTCAAGGTGTGATGAACACTAAGAAATTACATCAACCGAACAGAACAATAATGAGTATCTCAAATTTCATCACGATCAAAAATCTGCCAGTCTGCTTATACAGTTCCACACAGAACAAAACAACCAAGTCTTGAACCTGAGGATTACTTTGGACCTTTGAGAAAACTACTTCAAGCTTGAAATATGGCAGCTTCAGCACATTTCTAAGCTGTACATCCATCATTTTGAAATACCTGCTTTCTTGTTTGCTTGTGGTTTGACTGGCATCCTGTTACTTGGAGCTAAAACATGAAATTCTACGCCAGACAACATCCAGAGTCCACCTACTCAACAAGTCTCACAAGCACAATGCAAGAGAAAAACTGTATATATTAATCCAAATCTTACAGAAAAGTTTTAAAAGATTCTCTAAAGTAAGCTTATTCTTAACATAAAAAATTACTTACAGAGCTTAGTTTGCTGATTCAGAAAGATGAACAGATGAGCCTGAGATTTAAGCCCAAACCCACACCAGAAAGACTGCTGCAAATACCCTTGTGAAAAAATGGATCATAAGTTATTAAAACTTATTTTAAATTTGCTGATTATGTGTTGTGACTTATTGAAGAAACAGCTGCATTTATAGAATTTATGTCAAACTTCTCTAAAACTGCTGAAGGTACATGCACAGCAAGCAATGCATTACAGGATGCATATGCTCACGGCAGCTCTGACCCTAACTAATACATCCATAGGACTTATGCTGGTTAGACATAATAATGTACAGCAAAAGGAACACAGTTTTGTAAATTTAGGGGGGAAGGTAAAGTTGATAAGCTCCTTGTCTTTGTAAGTGCACTATTCTTATTCTACAGCAACCTTGGCTGAAGGCTTGCCCAGTTTCATCAGAAGACATGTTATTTTCACTTTAGTAAGGACATGTCATGTGCTCCATAACCGTCTACATACTCCTATATATATTCTGGAGATTTGCTCTCTAGAATATTACTGTTTTCAAACAGAACCTGTTTAAACAGACTTGTGGGGAGATGAAAGTGCAGTCAGTAGTTCTTCTCATTATTACCTGAAACTATAAGACATTACTTCCTCTCCTGACACTGGGCATCCTGAGACATACACCTTCTACAAAGATGGTATCTTTTTCATTCACTTTGAAGAATGAGGTGGATAAACATGGCTCTTGCTATACTGTAACTTTATTGTGTGTTTTGATTAGAAAAGCTGCTTTGTTTTCAGCTAGTTCTGTTGAAATACCTCTTTATTCAAACTAGACTGAGGTTAAACCTAAGTTTTAATTTACCATATCCAAAGTAGTCAACACAACTACAAACAGCTGTAAGAAAATAAAGTGAGGAATTGAAGGAAAAAGGATTTAGCCAACCTACCAAGACCAAATGTAAAACTTCCTCTCCCCTCTTATCCAAGGTGATTTTGACACACACTTTGAGACTTTCTGCATGCCTTAACCACAGAGAGCCCACTCCCAGTAGCATGCCCTCACTTTCACAGGTAATGCTCTTTTTGCACTCCATTGGGCTCCAGATAGGATTACACTTCCTGCACTTCAGAAACAATGTCTCGAGGGCAAATGTGAGAATCTGTTTTTCCAGGCCTTTTTGAAGGAATTTTGTTAATCCCGGAGAAGAGAAGGCTTGGGGAAGTCCTTACAGCAGCCTTCTACCAGCTGAAGGTGACCTACAGGGAATCTGGAGAGGAACTTGTTACAAAAGCAAGTACTGGAACAGGCTGCCCAATGTTGGATGGGGCTTCGAGCAACCTGGTCTCATGGAAGGTTTCCCTGCCCATGGCAGGGGGCTGGAACTGGATGAAATTTAAGGTCCCTTCCAACCCAAACCATGATGAAATACATCCTGGAATCACAAAGTCTTGAGAAGTTCTGAAGAAATTAAAATCTCTATCCACCCATCCCAGCTGCTGGCAAGAGTCTACCTGTATGAAATGCTATGTCAGCAGATCATTCCTATTTGCCTTCCCCATGAGATTCCCTGCCCTTTATTATACCAGAAGACTATGAAAATTGAGCAGCCTGAAAGCTATGGTTACATTAAGTATTTGAGGTGGCTGATGCGTGTTTAAGTGATACACCGGACAAATAAGAAGAAATATCACATGAGGTCTCTGAGAACTTTCCACCAGGAAGAATACAGAAGGGGCAGTTGCTTGGTGTAGTACAGCACAGTGCCACATGGAAGAGATACAGCATATTCAAAGGTCTAAAATCAGAAGCCCAGGAGCATTCTAATACATTGCCTAATTTTCATGGGATATGAGGTAGAAGCTTCTCACTATCAGACATGTTATAAAGTTTCTAAGTAGAAAGAAATGGCTTGAGACTACATGGTGCAGACAAGAAGCTCTAACTGGCATGAGAGGCATGGTTTGAAGAGTGCAAAATTCTGTTCCACTATTAAAGTATCAGATTGGCTCCATCTTGGTTTATTTTACAAAAAAGCCTAAGGTTTGGCGTTTGGAACTAGATGATCTTAAGGTCCTTTCCAACCCAAACCATTTTGTGATTGCATGATTTCAGCCCAGTAAATTAGCACTGAAACCCGGGACACCACCTTCACCAGCACACATACAATGACATACTGTCAAATTAAACATTCTAATGAAAAACTTTACCTTAAAATGCTTCAACAAATTATTCTTAAACTTACTAATTCCAGAAGTTTCAAGAACACTTTCATAATTAACTGTCCCATCTGCACGCATTTCTGTGAAAATTTCTAAATTGAAATTACTGAAAGCAATCTTTGAAGAACCCAACCCACTGGTATAAAAAAATATCAAACTTAAGCTTTGGGTAAATATACAGCAAATACGAAAACATTAATTTGAGTGTCAAAACAGGCTTTGGACAGAATAAAAACGAGGCCCAAGGAATACCGTTAATCATGTCTTAACCAGATTAGCACTAAAACTAAGAGATAAATTAACCTGAAGACATGAAGTAGTACCATTTCTCTCAACACCAACACAAACACAACTAGCAAATTTATCTTTGACAAAATAGAACACCTCCCACAATTAAAGGAAAAACAGGGTAATACTTAAAGAAAGCAGAATAAAGCCCTATCACCAGTACCTGATGGAAGGATAAACAGAGGAAAGGTACAGAGAGAAAAACACTATGTGAAAAACCTATAGATAAACCAAAAAACTATTGATAACAAATTAAAAATCCAAGTATGTCAGCTCCAAACATTTTCCTGAAGGAAACTTTAGAGGAATAAACTTACTAGAAGTAAATCTTTAAATACAAAATTTACAGAAGCATCTACCTATTTACTTAACAGGAAAAAAAGAACCATTTTTAAAAAGGAATTTTGAATAAGGATGAAATACCATTTTGTTCATAAGAAAACCGACAGAGTGATCATGGCAGCAGTGCCTGCAACAATAGCTGATGGCTGTTTGTGCAAGTAATTTTTAATTATTCCTTCCAATTTCATTCCCACTTGTGGTGGTGCAGTCATATTGTTGCACAAATCAACACAGTTACTGGTCAGCTTTACTTTAGAAGGGGTAAATATGTCCCTTCCCAAATAAAACAGAATTATGCTTCCTGAAAGACTTGAAAATTTGGATATGCATTCTGAATTTAGATTTTCTTACAGTGCTTGAATTTCCCACAGATGCCTCACAAATTTGAACTTCACTTACCCAAAAGAGTATTTAGGACACACTTTCGAAACATGTCACTGACAATTAGTCTACTCTGATGTCGTGGGTGAAACAGTCTTGACTCTGGAACTTCAGCTTTAATTCTCCTCCAGTGGTTCTTTCTGCTCTTCTGCAAATTCCTGTGGTCTCTTCCAGAGCTCGCAAGTCCCTCTGGTGTGTACATGCACCACCATGGGTTCTCCACATGCTGCAGTCTGTTCAGAAGTGTACCTACTCTGGTGTGGGTCCTCAATGAGCAGCAATCCCTCTGGGGGTTTATCTGCTGCAGCATTGGTCCTTGTTTGGGGGTTTCTAGCTCCAGCATTGGTTGCCTACAGACTACAGTCTTCTTGGCAGTGTCCCTCCTCTGCCATGGAGTACCTTCTTCCAGAAGCGCATCTCCAGCTGCATCTCCTACAGTGTCCCCTTCCACACCTTTCTTCTGTTCCTCCTCCCTGTTTTCCAAACACACTGCTTCACCAGCTCCTCATGTGCCTCCTATGTCTCCTACTCCTAACAGTTAAGGCTTTTTCTTAAACATAAGCAAAAACATCATATGCTCCCCTGTTTGGCTGATGTTCTGGCACACCATGAGGTGTTTCAGAGCTGGCTTGAGCTGCCTGTGTCTTGCACAGGACAGTTCACAGCCTTCTCATACAAGGGGTACCCCTGAGAGCACCCTGCTACTGAAATCCTGTCATACATTTACACCCCATACACCAGAATTCCAGTGTGCGTGTGGGGAAATCACATTTTCACTACAATGAAACATGGAAAAGTTGTGCCCAGTGGCTGTAAAGGCATCAAACCCCAGAACACAGAAAAGGGCATTTTTCTCAATTTTTCTAACACAGGACATTAAATTCATTAAACACTCGAGAGTGATCACAGTTTACTAGAACAACATAAAGAGGGCTACTGAAAGACACAGGAGTGAACTGGTAAGATGCTCACTAGTTTTGACCACTCAGCCAGTGAATATTGCTTTTTAATATATCTATATTTAATTTTAAGACACTAATTTGCACTGTGATAATTTATCTCATTACAACAAATGAGTAAGTTTTAGCATGTAGACTACAACTCAGAACATTTGGTACGTTCATTTTTCATTGCAAATTATGCATGATTTGTCACCAATTCATATCGAACTGCTTCTAATTGATTAGCCAACACTTTGAAAAGCCATCACCACCAAAGTAGTTTGGGAGTTGAATTTCAGAAGGGAGAGAAAGCTGGAAACAGGACATGCAATGTTTTTATCTTGGAAAAATACAGTACAATTTTCAAACAAGCATCTTAAAAGTTTTTTACACTTTTTGACACAGATCTACTACCACAGGCAGCTGACATTATTCTTGCTGCACCGCATACCATTAAGGCATTGAACAGTGCAACAAATGTGCTGTTCTCTTGGTTCTAGAGAGTATGATGTGTTTCTCTAGGATGACAGCAGACTTACTGCGTTATGCACTATGCTGCTTTTGTTTCCTTTTTTTTTTTCTTGACTCTACAAGCAACGTTATCTGCTCAGCTGGGAAGACCATATACAATTCACCAGTAATACTGGCTTCCCATGTCAAAAATGATCTGTAAATTTAGATTGCTTTTGTCATTATACAATGGTAAAATAATGTTCTGAAACCATCTATAAATTCAAAAAGCAGTTTTCCAGCCAAACAAAACCAGACATTTGAAGAAATGCAAATAATTGAATCCAGAGAACAAGCAGGTTCACTCTTCCACAAAGATTAATTTGATTCCAGATTATGCACTCCTTGAAAAGAAAACACAAATCAAAATAATTTATCGATTACCAACAGACTGTTAAGGAGGATGAGCCAATGTTAATGCATTACCAGTGATAAGGAAACCTAGGAAATACGTTATGCCATTCACTAAGATAAAATAAAATAACTTTTATATCAATTCTTGCTTTAACCCATAGCATTTTGATGGGTGACATTGATTAATACATTGGTTGTAGCTCTAAGTTTTCATCTGGCCACCCAAAATCAACAGAAATGTTATTGTTATTCAGCTACTGTCAGGGGAAACCACGGGTAAATATAAATCATAATGTTATCAAAAGCCCACAGCAGTGAGAGACTCAACATTAAAAAGAAAAAGTTTTGTGCAAGAACAGTTTATCAGTGATAAATATGCAATATGCCACTGAGGTTTGCTGCATAAATCAGGAAAGAACTGGCTGAGACAATGTTAGTCTGACTAATACCTTAGTTAATAGTCCACATCAGAGACATCACTTCACTCCCAGTGTTTATAACCAAATATTTAGTCCTTCTGCTCTGCAAGCCCCTCCCAAGGTCAGGACAGCTCCCCCAGCCACCATGAGTGCCAGAGGCAGAGGGCACATGGAATGAGGGAATTGTCACATGCACATTGTTACCAGCTCCTATATAATCTGCTTGTGACACACATCATTATCTTTTACATCAAAAGCATAGGAAGGTTAAACAACAATACAGCATGAAGCACACTTACCACACCGATACACACAGTAATGCATTCAGGCATAAGATACAGCCGGATAATTCTCGACTGTTAGTGTTGGGCAAGCTCTGATAGCTCTATCATCTAGTATTTTGCTACACAGTTTCAAATTACAGTGAATTAATACTATTATGTTTATCAGCAGGTAAGATTAATTCTTTCACTGTCAAATATCAGTGTTCTCTTTCATCTTTAAATTCATGAATGAAATACTAAGGACACGAACAAGACTTTCAGCCATAGCATGTTAATTCCATCACAAATTATTTATGATTTACAATTAAGAAAATGGAACAAATAGTTTTCTCAGTACTTTCTTTTCCAGATACTTTTTCACTCAGGACACTCAAACTTGAATCTCATTTAACTGAACATTTGGCTTAAAAGTTCTTTAGTTAGATCAAAGTCTCTGATTTGGAATATAAGTGAGCACACTCAGGTTTGTCTCAATTTCTAAGAGAATTAAAATAAATCAAATTAAGTCCACTGCAATTCTGAAACAGAAAGGTTAAACAAGGATTTGATCTAATTTAACTAACTTAAATTTGGCTGTTTAGTGAATTCGAAGAGATGGAACCTAATTTAATTAATCTACTTTAAAAATCAATTTGGATTAGTTTTCCTGAATGACGCTGTGCAGACAAACCCCCATTCTCCTAACACAGATAAAAGTATTACTGTGCTGGTCTGCACATATCGATAAGAGATTATTAGCTCTTAGGTAATAAAGTGCTGAATCAGCTAACAAATCTCTCAGGTGGCAGCAAAATTATTTAGCTCTGCTAGACTGACCAAATTGCTATGAATTATTATCAGTGGAAGCATGCAGAGAAGCATTTTCCACAGTACCCTATATCGACTGGAAGAGTTCTCTATTTCATTGCCTGCTGCAACTCATGAGAATGGTGACTAGCAAACTATTAGTTAGAGCAGATATTTTAATGTCTTCAGCTGAAACTGTGGTAGTGAGCAGGAAAAAACCTAATTCTGGGTTCAGAAGCAATAAGTAGATGGGACCAGGACCCAGTCATCACAATAAGCACAAAGACAGCCAGGGTTATCTGCATGTGCAGTCCTGAAACCAGGAAGGGCTGGATAAGCTTGACTCCCCTTTCTTCCTGCTGAATGTTCAACCACCAGGCTTCAGAGCCATGTTCCACACTGAATCACAGAATCATAAAATAGTTTGGGTTGGAAGTGACTTTTGAAGATCACCCAGTTCCAGTCCCCTGCCATAGGCA
>JBCJKH010048393.1:14940-42238 GCA_039877255.1 Loriculus beryllinus
TGCTCCATCCCTGGCAGTGTTCAAGGCCAGGTTGGACAGAGCCTTGGGTGACATGGTTTAGTGTGAGGTGTCTCTGCCCATGGCAGGGGGGGTTGGAACTTGATGGTCTTAAGGGCCTTTCCAACCCTAACTATTCTATGATTCTATGAAACACACCATATGCTTCTGGAGTTCAGAAGATTGTGAAGGGAAAGGGCTGCAGCCTCCTTCAAACCTGCTGCCATTGGGTACAGCCTGAAAAAAACGTTGTATTGGATTAGATACAGCTATTTTGTGACACCCTAACAGTAAAACGCAGGAAAACAAAATAAAAATATATATATATATTTTTTCTCATATAATAATACTCCTGATCAAATACATACCTCATAATTCTTTGGTTTCCTGATTTTCAGTTATTGTTTTCCCAAAGATTTTGAACACATCAATCAAATAATAAAATCAAGGGGAAAATCTATTTTTCTCATAAAGAAGTAAATATATTATTTACTGAATCAGATCACATTTGTCTTTCTGAACTTTATTTTCAGACACTTTTCTCAGAGTAATTCAGACCAAAAAAGATGATGCCAAAGGAAGTGTGCTTTAACATACCCTCAAGAGTTTAATTCAGGATCGATACTGTTTCATAACCACCTATAAACTTAGCAGTGCAGTATTTTATATTCCTATATATTCACATGACTGGGCACAAAGCAGAGTTTTAAAACATGAGTTGGAAATGTGACATGAACAAGGTTTTTCCTCTCATTTAAACCTCTACCATTTTAGGGGCTCGCACCACCTCATTACTATAATATTTGTATACTACACTAAGCATTGTCAAATAAGTGAAGACATAATTCTGAACAAACTGTATTTGGGAAAGAACCAAGGAAATGAACTGAAAAGAAAATAGCTGAGTAACAGTTAATCCCCATATGACTAGTTTTAACACTATTAACAGTCAGCAGCTCTCTGCTGCCTTCCCACAGATCAGAAAATCACCATCCTGTGTGATCATTACTTTCTTGAAACACTTGTATAACACTTTTCACACTAGGCACTGGACCGTCTGCATGTATATCTGTACACACTCTGCATATGATTAGAGCCATTTCATCTAAACATGAACATAATTGGGAACCACAAACTTTTTTATTGCCGCTACTGAAACAAAAATGTAAATGAAGTGATAAGAATGCCCAAATTGCTATTTCATTAGCTGGATTCTTTCATGCTTCTTCAGAGTATCATAATGACAGTCATCAATTCTGGCATTCAAGGACAACAAATGATTCATAGCCAACTACACTAAACTAATTAAAAGCATCTTGCATAGTGCAAGATGAAAATACCATCTTCTGCTCTAAGCAGGGCATAGGTGAAGATTATGCTGCAGGAATATTGGCAAGCAAGTTTCTTACCTGCTAGAATTGAATATATATACCAAGTAAAATCCAATTCTCCCAGTGTTCACATGGATGACAAATCTGCCATTCAGAGTAATCAGATCAAAGGGAAAACAAGATGAAATAAGGAGTTTTATATTCAGTAATACTGTCTATGCTTCCACATAGTACTTTTCCTTAGTAACTATAAAACCACTTGATGATAATTACAGAAAGCTAACAATTAACCTGTTTCAAGATATAATTTACCAGGTGTTTTTACAATTTTCTATGCTAAAAAGATTGACTGACTTTTAATGAGACTAGTCAAAATAAATTTGGACATTTATCATTGCTTTATAAGAAATATGAGGGAGAAAGTATTGAAGTTGCTGGTAGAAGTGTTATTTTCCTTTCATTCTATACACTTAAGGTCTAAGTTAAGGATTCTCTTCTTTTTGACACAGGAAGTTGCCACTACCTTTCCTTTGAAAGATGCAACCAGCAGGACTTACATGGCCAAAGGTAACAGGAAGAGTTTATATTCTGTGCATCCTGGCAAAACAAGGAGGCAGGCACATAAGCAACATGAACAGTAAACTGGTTTTCCTAAAAGCAGTTCACAATTCAGGATTGCAATTAACATAGAAAAAGGTGTGTGCAATGCTAGAGTAGTACCACATGTGCTGTGTGAATTCCCTGGGATTGCTTATGAGACTAAGCAAAGCAACACTTGCTCCTGATCAGCAGTAGCCTTGAAAGTATATGCAGGAGGCTGGGTAAAACCACTCTGTTATTGGAAAAGTGTACCTAGTAGGTGAGGTGCAAGAATCCCCACCCCTTGAAGCCCAAGATTCCTTAAACTGATCCCAGATTTGTGCAATGTGTCCTTTTGCTACAAAACCTGACTGGGGTTTCCAGCTCACTCTGAAAACAGAGCCCTCCAAACATCATCATTCAAAAAATCTGAACAAAGAACCTAATCCAGTTTGCTGCTTACTTTTTGCATGAGTTTTTGTGTAAGGTAGCACACAATTTCTGTCCACTTACAACAATATATTTACCAACAAGTTGGTCACACTCAGCAAATGAACAAAATCTAATTATGTGTCTGGTTTTATCATGCCGTAATAAAGGTTAACACAGAGTAAATGATTTGTACTTCTTGTCATCTATCTCAAAAGTAAAAGCTACAGCAGGCAGTATGTAAAATTTAAAAGTGGGTAATGAAAAAATACAGAAGTATTTCAGGCGCCTCATAAGGACCAAAAAGCTGAGATATGAAGGACAGAAGTAAGCAAAGCAGGGCACATAATAAACCAGTGCAGGGACAACACATTGACTGTTTTCTATTTATAATCTCAGAAAAAGCAAGGGAATAAAGAATGAAAATGAAAGGCAAAGGTAATATATCAAAAATTATTAAAGATGTTCTAATTTAAAACCTTGTTGCTTTAATAAATTAAGTTTTTTTTTTAATTTCTACACCATGCATAATTGACCATGAAAGTTGTTCCATGCATACATATAAATATATATGGAAAAGATATTTGCATATGTGTATTTGTTATCTGAAAAGCTTAGAGGGATTTTAAATGAGATTACATACTCACGTAAGATGACAGGAATAAACAATTACAACAGATAAGATGAAAAGAGCATAAAGCCCAGCAGTGCTTCACAGAATAAAGCATGACAGATGCTTCTTGTGCAGCACGACCAGATGTGGGATACTGAAAAGATGTTAGTGGTATGCTCCATTCCTGATTTTCCCCATTGACACTGCTGAAAGTCAGGGAATGGGCAAGCCCATTTACTGTCGCAGTTGAACCTGTTAGGTTTAGTTCAGTATGAGAATAAGAAAAGCACAGGCATGTGGCCTTTTAACCTTTTTTGCTTAGATTTTTACTTTGGCATTACCAGATGGCCCCATACTCTCAAAAATTTTTAGGATCCAATTCTCATCCCCAGTTTCCCACCAACAGCTTGCTGTCCTCATGTGGATCACTTTTCTGTGTGAAACGGAGGTGGAAAACCTGACCTTTTCACGGAACATCCCAAACCTGAGAAAGCTTTTGAAACAAATGCAGGCAAGGGTAATACTGTATGGAAGCACCCAAGTCTATGTCTTTTTTAGGCCACAGGAAGAAGATCTACACAGAAGAAATGCTTTACTATTGCCAACAGTCAACTCAGGTTTGTAGGAAAATGAACAATAGCTCATATAAATGCTAGGGATGTTTGGGGATAACACAAGAAAGGCTTTCGAGCCAGCTACTTTCAATTGAAAATCTGTTAATTAATGGAAAGCCTAAGGGATAATGAAGGATTGATGGCAGATTGAAGGCTGAAAGGCAGCACTTCCCGCTCAAGAAAGGTATTTTTAGAGGCATCAGCAGCAGAGAAAAGCTGCTCAACATTGCACACACATCCCCCCCAAACACACACACACAATATCCCTCAAATGCCATTATCAGTCAGGCAAGGGATTACCCCAGGACTTCTGCCTGCTTGCAGCCCAGCTAGATGAGTATAGGGAAAGGATGCAGAAGGCAACAGGAGAACGCTGTGCCAGGAAGGGACCAAGTCAGCCTTTGAAAATCCACTTTCAGTTTTGAGTCATGGATCCCTGCCACACAAGGCAGTTGATTTACAGAAAGCAGGTGCCGTGAGTTGAGGGGAAAACTTGTGATGGCAGTGAAACAGGATTTTGATTTCATTATTTCCCCCCCCCCCGAGAAGCTTACTGAAAAAGAAACACTGCTCTCATCCCAATCCCCCCCAGACCAGTGAGGATGTATGTTCTTACCCTGCAAGCACTGGCACCAAAGAAAACACCAAAAAGCACTCATTGGGATCCTGCAGGTCACCCAGAGGAGCCTGGTGACAGAAATTATAGGGATACCACAGCTGCATGAAATCGCAACCTTTAACAGCAGTTCTCATTATAGCACAGAATAATGGCCTTGGAAGAAGAGAGATCTTCCAGCACCCTCCTTGTGTGTGTTTGTGTGTGTGTGAGCTAAAAGGTGCTACAGCAAATGCTTTAGCTTTCATTCAACTCTAGAGCCCTCCATGCTCTGCAAATCCACACAGCAGCTGCATATCCACCAGGAGTGGCCAGTGTGTCCAAGTTGGACATACCGGACAATTTCTAGGTTGGACAGGGCTTTGAGCACCCTGGTCTAGTGGAAGGTGCTCCTGTCCATGGCAGGGGGGTTAGAACCATATAATCTTTAAAGTCCTTTGCAGCTTGAACCAATTCTATGTCATTTAACAGGCAAGAGGCAAAACTTCTCAGCCAAGCCAGTACTGGCAAATGTAATGTCTTACTTGGGAACCAAACATATTATTACCTTCTAGTGCTGAACTACAGCTTCAGTCTCTGAAATCTGCACAGACAACAAACTGTCCCTATTTCACTGCTGCCTCTGTAATACTCCCTATAGAAACCACTGCTACATTTCCAGCTGAAGGGATATTGCCTACTTGCAGTTTTGTCACACCCATGTCCCTCACAGCTCTCCAGCTCTGCAATGCCTAGACAAAGAAGAGGGCCACTACACTACCTGATCCTCACACCTATACTCCTTTGTTTTAGTGCACAATTCAAACCTGCCTTCTCCTTAATTTTGAACCTCTACTGGTATGTGGCAACCACCCTCACGTAGTGCTGCCCTTTAAATCAACCCTTCACTTTGCATTGGTCATTAAAAATACAGCAGGCATGAAAGGTCACATCATCAGAATTCCTTACCTTTAATCAGACTTCCCTTTCCCCCTCTGCTTTAATCACTTTCCATCTCATTTCAGATCTCAGTGGATTTTTTCTTTCTCCCACCCTCCCTCATTCTTGTTCAAGCTTTCCTTCTGTTAGCTTATGTGATGAAAAGCTTGTCTGCACACATATCCCTTATATTACTGCTTATTTCTGTTACAGGCCTGCACAGGGTTTTCATGGGAAATTAAGAACAAAGCAAAACAAACCAACCCAAGTCTAATATAATCTACATTATACTACATTACTGACGACAAAGGAAGGAAGCTTAGACTCATTTCTGGTAATGAGCAGGAAAGAAGCAGGAGATGACAAGGCTCTGGCCTTGTCTGGTGCATTGTGAAGATCTGTTTGGGTGTCTGTTACAACTGAACAAACCCAACCTCACCACTCTTCTGAACTCCAGCCTTCCACACACAGCAAAAATAGAAGTGCAGTCTCACTAAGTCAGACCAAAGGTTCTTTTAGGCCAGGATCTTCAGCAAAAGGGCAAAGTGAGACAGAGACAATTTTCTGGAGTATGTTCCCAGTTGTATGCAGACCAGCACTGTCCTGAGTCACACCTATGTGCTCTGACAGAGATTTTTCTGTTTTGTGATGCATTTTTAATCCATTTTACTCAATCTCACTTTGTTTTCCAAGCCCAGCTAAGTGTCTGGAACGTATAACCATAGAACAGTTAGGGCTGGAAAGGACCTTAAGATCATCTAGTTCCAACCCCTCCCTGCCATGGGCAGAGACACCTCACACTGAACCATGTCACCCAAGCCTCTGTCCAACCTGGCCTTCAACACTGCTAGGGGTGGAACATACAATATCCTTGATCACACAACACATGAAGCATCTCTCCTTTTTCTGAACCTCCCATGTGTTAGCTTCATTTGCTGCCTCTCAGATCTGGTGGGAGACACACATCCTGAATGACAATCATGCTGTGAACCTTTGCTGTTTGTGCTTTTTATTTCTACTGCTTTATCTTCTCATTCCAACGATGAGAAGATTGAGCAGTCCTGGTTTATTTAATCACTTATTTGTACAGGAGCTCTTCCATACGTTTTTCTTTATTATTCTGCACTGTACTTTCTGCACTTCTATTCATTACTTTTCAAGACAGAGCGGACAGAACCATACAAGTCATAGATATCTGCAGTGTTGTTAGCTTTGTTCTGTATTCTCCACATAATTATTCTGAATATTCTGTTGCTTTGAGTACTGTTGAGCACAAAAATAATGCTTTTATGAAACTACCTGTTTTAACTCCAAGATAATTTTTTAAATGGAAATAAAAGAGCTCACTACCACACATACAAAGCTAGGATAATTCCTCCTCTCCTAACTCAACACACACCATAATATTTCATACAAGAACTGAATTTCACCTGCCATCTGTCACTCAGTCACTGAACACTTTCAGTCATATATTTCAAATTAGTATTAAGTTGGATAAACGTCCTTCTTGCATGCTAGTGTTCACTTAGTGAGCTTGCATAACTCAGATTACATTAAGCAGAAAACAAACCTTCAAAGCAAATAAGAAATACTTGTTAGCTCAAGTTACATGATCTTGAGGTCCCTTCCAACCCTAACCATTCTACGATTCTATGATTCAAGTACAAGGCACTCTAATACTTTGGTGTGTTCCATTCTGCCTGGGTGCAATCCAAGTAGATTTGCATTTCTTCCCTCCAGATAAATTTGTTCAGACAGGCTCAAAACAACACTAACATCTTACTAGTTTTACGTTATCCCGTGAAGCTAAGAAGCATACACAGGGATGATTTCAAGTATTCATAGACATTTTGTTTTCCTTGTAATCAGTTTAAGCTGACTCCCTGCCCGCAATGCACAGCAGCAGCTGACACGACACACAAGATACTGCAAAGGAGGCAGTCAGCATCTATAGGTAACACCCTTCTGGGAATACTGGAAGTTGTAAATAAATTGTGCTGTGCTTTGGTCCACACCTGAGATGTCAGCAGCACTAAACCAAGGTGGCAGCCACTGGAACACAAACTGGCTGGCTGGGCTGGAGGCCATGGCCTTGCAGGGGGTGCTGGAGCAGCCAGGCACTGGGCAGTGCACACTTTCGTCAGGCATCTCTTCCAACCATCCAAAAGCAGCGTCTCAAATGCTGCCCTGCTTCCCAGCTTACAACTTGAAGAACAGCAGACTGTTCTGGAACTGCAGCAACACACATCTCCATCAGTCACTGCTCCTCAGCACATACACAGATGCAACCCTCTTCATGAAGTTGAAGAGGGCTGAATGTAGAGCCCAGTCATTCTCGGGCTGATACATGACCCACTGCCCCTTTGCCAACAGGTGAGGAGGGGGATAAAAGCAAGTGCCACAAACTCCAGAAACCACTTAGTTTTTGAGAGAAAGCAGAGCAGCTTCTGCCACTACATTTCTCTTTCCACAGGACAGGTGGGAAAAAATCTGAAGCCCAAAACCAGACACCCATTTATCTAGCAGAAGTCAGACCTACAGAGCTACTGGACAAATGGCAAAGTGAAAGCAGAGGACCACAGAACAGTAAGAAAAACAGTCCTGAGCAATTAGGGAAGATAATTAATTTGAACTCAGTGAAAAATTACGTGTGGAAGCAGAGAGCTGATTTATGCGCAGGATTGACGTATTTTCCCAAACAGCAAGTCCAAACCTCAGCAAAATGCATCCACACTTGCTGTTCCTGAATGCACAAACTGGGGACTACATGACAGCAGCACAGCATCCAAGATCCCAGTCCTGCATGCCAATTCCCACCAGCAGACACACCTGACATCTGCGTAAGAGGTTTCATGAAAGTGCACAGTCATGGGATGAATCTGTCCAGGCAGTGGGCACAGAAACCAAACACAGGGCACCATCGCTGTTTCCATGCTCACCACTGCAGTACAAAGAGTCATGACAGGCAGGGGTGCCTAGAAAGTAGTACTCCACAGGCAGGACGTGACAATATTTTGGCTTCATCTGCACACCTTCTAAAAATACCAATGAGCATTTCTTACAAAAAATTGTACATTCATGCCTCATGTCACATTCGAGTTGCTGGATAAATGCCAAAGTGCCCTTCTGCTTGCAGGCTGTGTTAAAATGGAAATCTATTTTAGGAATTATTGAAGCATTAAGTCATGCGGGACGGATGCTGTGCAAGGTATTAAAACTGTAGGGTACAAACACATGTATATTTAAACTCAGGTTAAGATGCAGCCTGCTAAATTTAAGGAACAAGTTTACATCTCCTATCAGCTGTTTGTATCTCTTAAAATTTCTGAATCCATGTGCCAGGTGACAGCCCATCAGAATGGATCATAAACAGGTCTGGTTTGCTGCAGATGATCAAGCTTACATGGCAAAGAAACACAAGTACCCCCCCCCCGAGAGGAGCCATGGGGAGGCACACCCTGGAAGGTCCCTGGCTGTAACCAATGCTGCATGTGCTCACAATGCAGACCATGGTAGTACGTAGATTCTGCTGAAGTGAGACATCTGAAACACAAGTGGAAACTAGATTTTTGAAGCTAGTATCTGTTTGCCATTAACAGCATTTTTATCCGTAAGTAGAGATTACAATGTTTATCCTTTTTTGTGTCAATTTACTTTCCTGTTCCAAGAATAGATATGAAAGAAAAAGGCAAATCAGTGTCACCCTCTAGCCAGTTCTTCATACAGCACAAAACTCCAGTACTTAGGTATTAACTGCTAGTTTGCTGCCCCTAGCTGCTCAGATAAATAATCTTCTTTAGTTACAAGCACTTGAACCCAGCTAATTTTGATGCACGTCTGAACCATGGTTGTTATAACATGCTGCATTTGTTCAGTCCCTCTGCCTGCAATGGAGGATGAAAAGTGTAGACAAGCAGAACACAACATGTTTCAACAGAGCCTTGGGCACCATGGTCTAATGTGAGGCATTCCTGCCCATGCACTGGAGTTGGAACTAGATGATCTTAAGGCCCTTTCCAACCCAAACCCTTCTATGATTCTATGTTCATAGAGCTGTGGTGATTTCTCTATGTGCTGCCCAGATGTTACCTATGGCAACAGACAGATCTTCTTAAAAAATTATGAGGTTTCTTTTGCTGTACTTAAAATACATGGGAAACTTGGTCCCCATGGATATTCTCTGTACTATACTCACATAGTGTTAGACATGCCACAAAACAAACCATACATGTGTGGATCAGATTCTTCTGTGGACTGCCTTTAAGAAATTTTTCATGTTCTCTTTATGCTCCGAGTTCCTGGCTCTCATTAGGGTAGCCTTACACTTTCTTACAGCAGAAAAAGTTGCTCATGCCATTTCACTGCTGAGAAACACCAGTTAGAAAAACTGCACAGAGGCACTCAACCCTCTGAAATCCAGCTATCACATCGTATACTGATTTGTGTAACTTCTTAATTGTGATTGTCTTGAAGCTATTGTTTAAGAAGACAAAAAAAAAAAAAAAAAAAGGCATTGCACCTAAAAGTATTACAGAATATCCACAGAATAGCAAGTAAATATCATGAGGATTTAGGAAAAATAGTTTCCCCTAACATGAGATTCAACTGCTCCAATGTAACCTGAATTTCCTCATTGAAGTAATAAAGCGCACCTTAATTTTTGTATACTTCTTCTTTAACACACTGTGTAAATAAAAAGCAATAAGCAGTGTTTTCCCACAGCTATTACCAGCTAACACTTTAAAAAGAAAATAATAACAAAGGGAAGAAAATTAACTACCTCCAGGTGAACAGGAAAAAAGCCACAAATGGGACAGGGATACTGAAATTTTAGTAAGCCAGAACAGTCTACCCACACCAATTTATTTCCTCCAAGTGCTCCACTTAACCCTCCTCAACAAAAAAATCAAAACCTGTTTCCATTCTCTAATGTGTAACGTTCAAAGGCAGGCAATATTTTGCAAGTTGTTTACTAGGAATGAAGCTCCAGAGACTGGAGTTTAAATCGGGCTGAGAGATGACTAGCAGGGCAAGAAGACAGCCTGAAGAGCCTTTTGCCTTTCTGCACTTCTCAAGATTGAAATTTTCTTCTCTGCTCTTCCTCCTGTTAATAAATATGTAAATACAACCTGGTGGCAGAAGGATAGAGCATGCGAATTAAGTAAGACTCACGGTGAGAGCTAGAGAAGCTGGTTACTCAGCAGCCAGGCTACACTAATAACCTCCGCTCTCAATGGGTACGGTCTATTGCAGAACACATTTTGATGGAAACCTACTAAAATAGTATGTGCAGCCACGGCTTCACTCCTAATGTCCTAGCATAGATCAAAAAGAAGGATTCAACTAAGCCAATGATGGAGAAAAACTAATTTCATGGTAAAATAATTCTAAAATATATTTAAGGTACATTGGCAAGGCTACTTTAAACGGAATATGCATTACAAAACACGTAAGGGAATTGAAGAGTGTATTCTGATGTTCTCCAGCTGCAAAAAAAAAATAGTTATTCTTTATCACTTTCTGAGTAAGGTATTTTATGTAAACAAATTTCTGAGAAGAATACTTCTTCCTTTCTTCACTGTACTGGCTTGGGTTTTGTTTTCAAGACAGAAGAGCTGCTGCTTCCCTATCATCCAGAATTTGTTTTTTTCCTCTTAGAGAACACATAAAAATAGGATGGAGAGAAAAACTGAAAATAAGATTTTAACCAGAAAGGCAACCCTCTAAATGTGAATCCTAACACCAGCTTATGAGAGGTTACTTAGAACAAATGTAAAACCATGGTTTGGTTTTTACATAGGACAGTACCAGGAGCCACTGCAGAAAACCTGTCTAGCAGCTGCAACTAAACTTTGCACATTTACACAGCGAGAAGTGGAGGACCTTTCCGCCCTTCCTGCAGTAAAACATTCGCAGAACAGCAGCTTCATGTTAGACTAAAATGGAATAGCTAGGTTTTCAAACCTGTGCTTCTCCAAGAGCAAAGTATTAGATGTTTAAACTGTATCTTTGATCCTGAAATGAAGACATTAACTTTTGACTAGAACACAGAGTACCTGAAAATATCAGTAGAGATTGTTATTTTATTCATTATCAGGTAAAAAAATCCCAATTTGTTAAAGATCAGAATGTTAGTACATGAGTATTTTAAACAGAAGCACAGCATAATTTCTTTTGAAAAGCAAAATTATAAGGGGAAAAAGAGCTAAGACCAACAAAATTTAAATGCAGTTAACAAAGAGCTTAATTAAAGCATGCAGTGCCATTCAGAATCCAAATTTCTGGTTAATGCTCATTTATGTTTGCAATGCAAGACTTCATTACAAAAATTGCATATAAAGAACATTTTAAATATAGTATTTTTCTCTCAATTATGCATCTTGTAACTGGAGAAGCAAGTCGTTGGGCCCGAGAAAGCTAATTTAAAATCACATTATTTAAATTACATCACTTTTCTGTAATTGTAAGGTTTTGTTATTATTAAATGTGATGCAACTGGATGTAGTATAACTCTGAGGTAGCACTGACTTTGCAGACCAGAGCCAAAAGAAGTATTAATCTAACCTCCATGGTGTAAACAAAAATAAAATAAAAATGCTGATATGGATCACTCGTGGAAATAAACTGGCTCATTTTCATTTCATAGAATGAAATTTCACGCATAATGTGAAATTGAATGGTCAAAACTGAAAGATGAGCACAATATGACACCACTCAATTATGATTTCTTTAACAACTCTTACTGGTATGCAAGATATATTTTGTCGTAGGAATTTAAATATTATTTACAAACCCCATGGCTAGTTTTTCTACAAAGGCTCTCTTTGGTTAGAAAGAAAGATGTGGAAAAAGAACACAACAGAAGGAGTATTTTTCTTCCCCCCTCCCCCCCCCTTTTTTTTTCATAACCAATTTTATTCTACTATTTTCTTTTATAGGTACAAGCCTACAACAACAGCTGATCCTTTTGCTTTCTTATATCCTCCTTCATCACATCAGATGCTGGAAATAGTTATGAAGGAAGTCTCATAAATGCCAACCTGTACTGCATCTTGACACCAGTGATGTGATCTGCACTGCAGCCAAATCAACCTTCATTTGATTTCTTGACACTGATCCATATCACCTGTCCATGACAGGAGCTCTGCTGGTCACTACTGCAATACTGCTGAGAACAAGTTTTATTTACGTTCCAAACATACAATCATCTCTACTTGCAATATCCCCCATCTAGCCACAGACCTTTTTCTTCCATGTTTTCCTTGCTTCTCAGAATAAAATTTTAGGATTATTGCTATTTTTATGCTTATTATTATTAGCTCACTGGTTTTCTCACCTCTAAAGGATTGCTCAGGTGCTAAAAGACCCTTGCTCAGGCACTGTCAAGCCCACTGATTGGGCTGCAGTCTTGTCTTACCTGCTTCAGCTTGTATTCCGTATTCATTTCACCAGCTCCCTCTCTAGTCCTTGTTTGTTTTGCTAATGGACTTGCTGCCAAAGCATATATAAAAGTAACAGTAATATGATGAGGGAATTTCAAGTCCCCAAAATGCAATCTAAAAACGTTTCGCTTTCTATACTATGTTGTTACTGTAGCAAATAAAAAAAGTTCACAACTGAGAAAACGCAGAGTGCAAAAAAAGAAACCCAAAGGCCAAAATTGGACAATGTAGCTTGAGCATCAAATGTATCTGTACGAAAATCTTTATTCATTTGTAGTTGGTGTGCTTCTTGTTTTTTACATATATCATATATTTACATATAATCACAAAATGGTTTGGGTTGGAAGTGACCTTAAAGACCATCTGGTTCCAAACCTCCTGCCATGGGCAGGGGCACCTTCCACTAGACCAGGTTGCTCAAAGCCCCGTCCAGCCAGGCCCTGAACACTGCCAGGGATGGGGCAGCCACAGCTTCTCTGGGCAACCTGTGCCAGCGCCTCAGTACCCTCACAGGGAAGAACTTCTGCCTAACATCTAATCTAAATCTGCCCTCTGTCAGTTTAAAGCCATTCCCCTGGTCCTATCACTACACGCCCTTGTGAAAAGAAGTCCCTCGCCAGATTTCTTGTAGCAAATTAACCAGTTATCAGCGAGTGACTTTTTTGAGCAGCACCTGTAACGTGTTGCAAGGCAGATCCCCATGCTGGATCCATTTAAGCTAACCTGGCAGAGGAATGGTTCAAGCATCGTGCATAGACTGCTGCACACACCTCTGCATCAATGCTTTTAATACTGGTCAGAGATCTCCAAAGTCAACTTACTATTTTTTCACAATACAAAGCATGTAAAGGAGATTACTTCTCTTGTCTGTTCATATTATTCCATTCACCAGGCTCTCTTTGCAAAACAAGAGTCTATAATTAATGCAGCTTAGATCTCCAACAATAATCTGTCTTTATTTATACATCTTTTACGAAATCTGAATGTATATCTCATTCTATTTTTGCAGTAATGAATTCTTCTGAACACACTTGGAGAAACAGTGCTGAAAATAAAATATTTGTTAGGAAACAAACATCCAAAGTCCATTTTCTTAATTTTTCCAAGTAAAACAATTACTCACTACATTGTCAGCCCAGTCTGCCAACACTGTTGCTATGTAGTTAACGGCATTGAGGATCGCACAGTATCGGAATCCTAAGGAAGCTCTAGTCTCTTCCTTCATCACTTGAGTTAATCGTATCCTGAAATCATCAACCAACTCCTTCTGTAGGCCCAGGAACTGCAATTTCCTGGAAGCTGTTGGAAGGTTCTTATACCTGTCTGGAAAGACATTAATTAAATGGTTTTAAGTTTTCCAACACTGAATAAAAGCTGTTCAAAAAGAAACATTCAAGAAGAAACTTCCTTGCTCTTCTATGTTCTGTTCCGAGGAAGCAGACGTTACTCACTGGCTTCTAAATTGTCACAGACTCAAAAGGAATGGTAGGATTTTTTGATAACTGCATTGTAACAGATTATATTTTCTCAAGTATAAACAAGTTTGAATATGCTGGTAATGTAACCATATGTTTTATATTTACTTAGTCAACATGTCAAAAGCTGAAGATTGTTCATACGTGAGTGATTGGTCAAACTACAGAATGAACAGGAAAGGTTTCAGCAGATTACAAACATCACAACTTTGCAACATTATTTGGTGACTACTGCTCACAGTGAGGTCTGTCAGCTGAAGGGTTTTTACTGTTCATTACAGTGAACAGCAATGCTCACGGGTTAGTAATTACCTGTTATAACTAACAGCAGAGTCATAAAAGTTTCGGCACAGTCTGGGACTTTCATTTCATCTACGTCAGTGATGTCTTTGTACTGTGATACCCACGCAGCCTCTGAGGAAAGCATGGAGTCCATTTTCTGAAGAGCAACTGAGATGCACACAAAAATTGTCAACTGTTCAAGTCTTTAAAGCAAAACATTAAACGAACAGCCAAAAAGAAAAAATCTAACACAGACCCCTCCCCTCTAAAATATATAAACATTTATATTATCTCCAGCAAGCTGAATTTGACATTTTGGGGTTGTAAAAGCTACTGGTGACTGGCTTCCTACGAATCAGCTTCAGTGTTTCTGTATTTGCAATGCTGCTAACAGCTACATCACAGTTGACTGCAGGCGGTTGTCTGGGTTTCTTAATAGCTGGCTTGCTCCTTTTCAGTATATTTCCTCTTAATTTCTCAAAACATAATACCCTTTTCCTATTTCAATATAAAGTCCAATCTCATATAAATACAGTGTTTGTCTAAAACTAAGCTTGCTGGATTCCATACAGCTCAGGGGCAAGAGTCTCACAGCTGGAGAAGCACTATTATAATCTAACCAATTTTTAATCAAAAATCACAGAATGGTTTGGGTTGGAAGGAACCAACTCCCCTGACACAGGCAGGGACACCTCCCACTAGAACCAGGTTACTCCAAGCCCCATCCAACCTGGCCTTGAACACTGCCAGGGATGGGGCAGCCACAGCTCCTCTGGGCAATCAGTGCCAGGGCCTCACCATCATCATTGTGAAGAGTTTCTTCCTACTATCAAATCTAAATCTCTCCTCTGTCAGTTTAAAGCCATTCCCCTGGTCCTATCACTACCTGTTTTTACAATAGATGTGATTTATACATAAGTAGTACCTGTTTTCTTCTTCAAATAAAATTGGAGGATCCGTGCTCCTGACAGTAAATCTAGACATATGACCCAAGTGTACTCTTAATGCTCAACAGCCAAAAGAACTAAAATTCTGACTTTTCTCATCAAATCTTGTCATTTTTAGGACACCATCAGAGAGTACAAAAATACACATCTTATGTAGCAGCTCTGTCCAAGTGGCTTATCCTATTGGAGAAAGCTGTTTGTATAAGCAAATGTGTACTTTCTGATTGTGCGATATAAAAGCCAACAAAATCCACTGCAAATCTTACATTTTTTTTCCACTGTTAGCCACCTTTGGAAGCAGGATTCTTCTGACAGAATATGCATGCAACTGGGCAAGCTGCTGAGATAGCCATGAACGCTGTATAGCTCTCTCTCAAATAGAAGTACCTCATCCACAAGGTGACAAAAGAGCGTATCATCGTACAACAGGCACGGAATATCAGCAGCCAGCTTCTCCAAAATCAGCATTACCAGAGCACGAGAGAATTCAAGCTTTTGAAATAAACAAGTGAATAAAATGTCAGAGATAGGAAGTATTGACATGGGCAAACATGTACATAAACTGCTACTGGACTGAGTGAAGTCTTGCCACATACGCAGTGAAAGCAGTGAAGTGGGCTCACACAAGCATCTGTCAGAAGCTGACTTACACATTTATACATATAGAACCTACGGAAGTGCTCACCCCAGCATTCACCGAAGATCCTGCCTTGTCCAGAATTGGCTGGATTTTGTCATCAAGGAACTTTGCATGATTTCCAATCCACATGAGTACTTGTGTTAAATACCACTCGGGCTAATTAAAAAACAACAGAAAATAAATTATTAAATGCATCCAAACAATATTTATTCAAGTTACACTAATATATGTTAAGACAAACTTAGAAAAGTATTAGTCTCTTCCCCTGCCTTCTCTTGATCTCAGATCACGTCTTTCCCTGTGTTTTATTTAGCCTTGATAAAAGTTGCATCTGAGACATATTGCTTTAAAAGAACCAATTATTCTGTTTCTTCTCAAGCAAAAGCTCCGACTTCTTTTATCTATCTCCCTCTTCTCTATTGCTTTCTTACTCATAAGGCCCTCTCTTCTGCTTCATATATTGCCTCCCATGCTTCTTTTGTCTTTATTTCTCAGTACAGTGAGAAGGATGCACTCCTGAGAGAAGTCTTCTCAGTAGCTCTGTTCTTACTGTCATTATACCCAACCTCAACCCCACCTTCCCCCTGGAAGCAAGGAATCTATCAACTTCTTATTTCCCATTTTAATGCCTTTAAGCTTTTTCAGCTTCCACACCTTAAGATTCAGTCTGCAGTTTCTGATGAGCTGATCTGATGCTCAATCATCTCTAAACTTTTCTTCACAAAGTTTTTAGAAAAATGGCTGTTCACCTGCTGTTCTTCACAAATTTCATCTCTTGAACATCATTTCCCCATTTGCTTATGAAATAATTTTGGTCATGTCTAAAAAAACCTTTTCCCCACTAATATACGGAACATTATTTGAAACAGGATTATAGTAGCAACTATTAAGATTGCATTAACCAAAGACTGTTAATACAAGCTGCATAGTCTCGTACAGTCAGTACAACTGAACAGGTCTCAAACTCGGCTCCTGATGTATTACTGCATCATTAATGCATTGAAACCTGTTCCAGTGATAGCTCTCAGATTAAAATCCTCAGTCTTTGATGATAACTCATACAAAAAGGGAGTAAATTTCCAACTGGTAAACTGGACATCTCTTGTTGTATGTCAATTAAAACAAATGCAACCCAGAAAACTATATATCAGTGCTTTTAGACTAACATTTTATATACCAACAGTAGAATCCACCATGTTCAGTTACATGAAGGCAGCTAAACACAGTGCCAAGAATCAGAACTCCAGCTTTTTACAGCCTTTAAATGCACAATGGTTTGCAAGGAGACAGAAAAAATGATTCAGAACTTCTGAAGTGCTAGGAGTCAGTCTAAGGGTGTCATAACACTTTCTAAAGGATCTGGGCAAGGGGGAAATATCACCTGGCCCAGAGAAAACGCTTGTGCTTCTGAAAGGTCTCTCTATGCTATCTTGATATTTGCCCATGCTTATGTAGGTGCACAGTTCTGAAGAACCTTAATTTCAGGAAGGGAAGTGTTAAAGCTACACAGTATAAATACAGCAATCTAGCTGTTGCTTAACGAAGCAATTTAAAAAAGCCCAAGCAGTCAAACTGCTTTCTCCCATACCTTGTTTAAAACATTAGTTTGTTTATTTCCAGTGAAATGATACTTAAATCTTTTCTGAAGAGGATTCAGCATGATCTGTATTGGAAGGATTACTGGTGGCGATGGGGGTAAAGAGTACTTTTCTGGCAGCTGTTTAGGTTTGCTTAACAGTGCATCTCTAAGTTTGACAAGTCAAGGATGAATTAAAACGTTTTAATTTTTCTAACATCATAATCTCAATAAAATTGGTTTATAAAAATGAACATTTCTTAGTTCTACGTCATTGCATAATATTGCCTTCAGCCAATCAGTACAATTCCTCAAATACGAGGGATACTCAAACACAGAAACCCACCACCATCAGTATCAAACACAGAGGCTGTCCAACAGACATGTTTATTCATACTTGTTAAGGAAGAATAAAAGACTCACAAGACTAATAAATGCAATATATGATTTCCCATTTTCATGTAACTGGTTTAAGGGACCCAGTGTGTGAGATCAAAACTGTGCAGAATGGCCTTGCATCTTCCCACTCCAGGATAAAAAAGAAAAGTCACAATCACTCCAGGAAAAATTGCTTGTCTGACCTTTAGCCATGCTTTACTTAATTCACAAAATAATGGAACTGAAAGAGCAGCAATGCCTCCTGATTAACCTCAAAGGCAGACTCCTGAAGCTGCACAAGGAAAACCCTTCTCTAGTCTCCTCTTTCTGCAGTCTCCTTCTGAGACATGCATCTTTAGCTTTCCCTCTTTTCCTTCTGGGATGGGACATATTGAAGTAATTCAGACTGATTTCAAATAAGGCTAAGAAATGCATTAATTGTGTAAAATAAAACATACGCCACCTTTTTCTTCTTTTTTTCATTAACATGGATAACCTTAATGAAGCATGTAAGGCCTGATCCTCACCAAACCTGAACTGTCTGCTACCAGGAGATCACTGCACTTGATGACTTGGAGGTACAGTGTTGCTACTGCCAGATAGGACAACTTTGGCACCTATCACTTTCTAAACAAACAAACAAAAAACATTCTAACATTAATAGCAAAGTAACATAATTCAAATTATCTTTTGTTTTTAGGGAGAACAAACTTCAATAATCCTCCTTGAGGAAGTGCATATCTTGACCTTTATTATCCTTGACAAAATACACCACAGCTACTTAAAAGGATACGAGGTTTGCAATTTCAGAAGCTGACAAAACAGCATCTCCAGGTTGTTGTACACATCAGGAGCACTGCCTGGGGCAGGAAGACCAAATGCCTGAGGCTGTGGTGGCCCCACAAATGGCCAGGAAAGCTGGGCTAGGACCTCTTCAAAGTCACTGCAACACAAGATAAGCCCTTTAACACAAACTTACAGCACACTGCAAAGACAAGGGAGTGACAGTGCATCTCCTACCTCGACAGCTTGTCCTTCAGAATTTTATGCCAGAATTTAACAGTGGATCTCATAAAAGCAAGCAGATGAGAACAAGATGACTCCTGAAGTTTAATATCCAGTTCTGCCATGAATGCAAGAGTACTGGCTGCCTCTGGAACGTTGCTGGTCATCAGGTATTGCTGAATGCTATCACTATAAAACACAAGAAAATCAAGGCCAAAAATTCATTAAAGGTAACAGAAAATAATCATTTATACACTGAAAAATGAAACTATCTCAAATCTAAAACATTTTAATGATGGACAAGCTAGTCTCAGAACACACAAGCAGTACTCAGAAACTTCACCTCAGCTCTTCTATTCGTGAAATCCATTTAAGATAGGCCAAGTGTCGTTCAATCTCTTCCACTTGACTAATCAGTACATGCAGCTCTTCCATCCAGGGCTGAGCTTTCTCTAAGTGGCTATTGATTGACTCAGATAGAAGCGTTTCTTCCTCTAGAAGCCGACTCAGAGACTTTTTAGAATCTTCTGCATTCTTCAAGACATTTTGAATTCTTTTAGGGACTTCTGATGAAACTGTAAGGACCTACATTCACAGAGAAGCTTTGTGTCTGACACAGAAACACTGCACTATGTACAGTAGTACCATTTCAGATATTAATATCATGCTTTAATGTAGTTATTTAATCAGTCATAGACCATATACAGAAGGGCGAGCAGGGAGGGAAGAACTGATGCTTACCTGTTCTTCTAACTGCTTTTTATTCTCAGATAGCTTATCAATAAGTTTGTCTAGCTTCCTCAGAGAATCATAGTCATTTCCAACTTCTCTTTCCACAAATTCAGAAACATAGTAGGGGATATCACAGTGATCTAGATCTCTAGTGACTTCTTTCTTTCCAACAGCAACGGCTGCCATGTCTTCGTTCTCTGCAACACTGATCATACAATTTCTAATTGGTCACCACTAAGACAACACAAACAACTACTCATCTACTGAGGACATGAACTCCATGAAGAGCTGGGCACTTCAATGTAAACTGAAACTTAAATGAGCTAGTCAAGAAATATCTTGGATAATTTGCTGGCCTAAATCTTAGCCTGAGGTATGATAAACTCTTGCTTACACATCCAAATGGTGATTTACTATATATTAACTACTGAAGAGAAACATGCCTGTTAATTTCTTCCTTCCCCTAAAATGTGCATTTTATTAAAAACATTATAAAATATACAGAGTTTCTAAATGTGCAATATAGAGAACTTAAGGAAAAATACTGGAAAAAGGTAGTTTTATAAAATACAAAAGAAGAGGACAACATTCTTCTTTACCTTTTCATAGTTTAGGATGTTGCAGAGCTAGCAGCTGATCACTGACGTATTACTAGCAAAGTATCCACTCAAGTTTTACAACGACTTGTAAAGTGAAAGCATCACTGAAATACACCGTGTGAGTTTTCTTATAAGTAACAGAAGAGGCACATGCTGACCCACAGCTCTGGCAGCGTCCAGACAAAAACAGACCTGAAACTGAGAGTACACGCATTGAGAAACTGAGAGCATGTACAGTGAAATAAACACCTAACTATGAGCGCTTGTCTCGTTCAGTTCTCAACTTCCAAAACAGTATTTAAAAGTTAAACGTATACACTTGCACTTTATCTGCTACAAGCTTTAATTAAGCAAAACCTCCTATTAAACAAACAGTGAAGTGTGAGGAAAGAGTGCAGCTGACTGTTGAGCCCAAGCTGGAGAAGCAATAGCGCACCAGGAAGAACAGACTGGAAGACCGAGTTAGAAGTGAATAAAGAAAACAAAGCAGTAAAAAGCACAGTGCTGTCTGCAGCAATGAAAACGACACCGCGGAGGATTGCTGACCCTGCGCTGCTCTGAAGGAAAGAGTGAGGACACAGGAGCAGAGGGACAGGACACGGAGCGTTCTCCAGTCACCTCCCGTTCAGGCATGCGGCCCTACACCCACCTTCACCAGGGCCATGTCCTTCCCCAAGAGCTCGGGCAGGCTCCGCGGGCCCGGGGCAGCTCCTGCCGCTCAGAGCGCGACCGAGCAGCCCCTTCCCCGGCAGCGGCTCACAGCGCTTCTGCCCCCTGCTGTGGGCTCCGGCCCCCGGGGCAGCGCTTGCCGTCCCCGGCCGCACAGCGGAGCTGGGTGTGCGGGGCCCGCCGGCCGCTCCCCGCGGTGCTCCCGCCCGTTATCGCTGCCGCGGAAGCAGCCCCGAGCCCGCTCCCGCCGCGCCCCCTCAGCGCCCTGCCCGCCCCCGCCGCGTCGGCAGCCGAGGGGGGCGGGTCACGTGAGCGCAGCACGGCCTGGGGGCGGGACGCAGGGCGCACGCGCGCTGACACTCCCCCCTCTCCCCTCCAATCCCCGTGTCCCGGCTGCGGCGCCCCGGCAGTGACGGCTGCGCTCTGAACGCAATGCGCACGGGGAGTGGAGCAGCTTCCGCCGGCCGCACTGTGGGGAGGGCTCGGCTCGGCTCGGCTCGGCTCGGCTCGGCTCGGCTCGGCTCGGCTCGGCTCGGCTCGGCTCGGCTTCTGAAAGCACACGGAGCAGGCAGCCGAGCAGCGGCGATCGGCTGCTGGGGACACGGCTTTCAGCAACACGAGTGCTGCTTGGTGTAGGAAGAGGCTGAAAATGCAATGTCTTGTTTAGGAACAGTTTTATAATGTGTAGGGCTTATTCCTGCGGGAAACCCAGCTCATTCCCTGCCAGCAACAGGCAGAAGAGATGTGGAAAGAAAGGAGTTACAGGCAGACAATTAAGACTTTTGTCTTCATTTATTTTCAGTACTTGTTCTCTGGTCAGGTAAAACAGAGCTGGAAAATACCCACAAGTATTTTCCCAAGGAAAAGGACTAGTTAAAACAGCTGTACATCTTTACAGCACATACAAGGCCTTGCTAAGAATCCTCTACTGCACCAGTGCAAATACTGCCAGGAAAACCTCCTGTCATACAAATGTTAATTGATACGTTAATTTTGTTGTACCTTATCTTCCTAAGCTGTCAGTTAATGTATGTGAAGAGACTCTAAAATGTGCTGAACTCATGAAAACATTGTTTGCCAAAAAAAAGGCAAGCTAAACATTCTTCCAGGTCTGGAACTATTAAAAGCCCATTTCTTAAAGATGCATCCATATTATAGCTCAAGCAACTTACTCATTAAAAGCACCAGTCACTAAAATCTATATTATATTACAGCCACCATCTTGCAAATAACCACTGAAGTGAAATGGTAGCACTAATAAAAACTTAAAAAAATACAAATCTTTTAGTACCAATCTTTAAAGAGTTGGGCAGAACACATTAACAGGAAAACACTTTTCTGTAGGTTAAAATCCCAGTGACCTCTGCAGTTTGCTCAGCGTAGCCAGGTTGTATTCAGCTGTGTCTGGTTCTTTATGCTTGTGTCCATTTTCAGGACTTCTCGGATCGCCATGGTAGCATAAGTGGATGGGGGAAGAGAGAACTCCATCTTCAGTGCCCTGAATTTACCGTCTATCATAAGTGGGAAAAGGAGACACAAAGCAGGAGAAAGTTTAGGGCATAAATAAGTAATGATTGTCCTGGATGCCATGTATTCCACAACCAAACCCCCAACCCATAAAGCAAAACAACCGTCACCACACTCCAATTTACAATCCACAGTGGAATTTAATAAAACAACTTATTTGATTTATTAAAAATTAAAAAAAAATTTAAAAAACCCTTCTTTTTAACATTCTCTCTCAGCAGGAAGTAGAGTTTCAGGCATTCTTGTCTTTTAAAAGGAAAAGAAACCTTTGTTCTTTCCCAACTGAACTCTTGGCTTCTCCACTTTTTCAGAGCAGCAGTGGCACAAGACCTTGTGACCAGGATTATATATATATAAAAAACTTCCACTGAATTCTCTTGAGTATTTGACTCGGTTCCTTGCGTTCAGCACAAATAATGTATGCTCTAGCATACAGACAATTTGTGCCTTGATTCCACCTTCATGCATTTTGCAAACACTCCCTGCTAAGCATTTACTCAATTTTACAGTTGCCCACCAGAAAATGTCACAGTCAATGCAGACCACTGTAAGAATTGCTTGCGCTGCTGAGAAATAAGGCTCCTTATTTAGACAACCAAGTTTGGGTATCTTTAATACCACTGCTTACCAGTCTTGTTAAATGAAAGCCCTTTCTTAAAAAAGCTTTCCACATGTAGCAGTTCAAAGCAACAGCCAGACTAAACTTCTATTCTGCAAACACCAGCAGGGAAATCAGCTTACCTGTAGGAAGAACTGGTAATGGTTTTCCTTCCAGCTTATCCAAATCCGTAGTAAATAACGGGATTCTGGGGTCATCATAGGCTACTACCTCCCTTTATAACAGAAATAAGATTTTGTAATTATTGATTATTTTATTACTTTATATAAAATTAATAATTACTATAACAGTATTTTTTACTGCTATTCCGACCTAGCAGTTACAACTGAAATGGAATTGCTTTTCTAGTAAGGTAAGGTGGCATTTATGCTGCAATAACTGTTTAAAATTGTTTAACTGCAATAAAGCTTTATGTAGAAGCCTTGCCTCTGATGAAGATTATAAAAGAAATTAATAAACTAGTGAGAAGTTTCTTTGCATAACCCACCTGCTTTCCCTCAGGGGCTGTCAGGATTAAAACAAAGTGTAAATATTTGTAGGTTTTGTCTCCCTTTGCATCAGTGATCATCTTTCTGCACATTTCTACTATCACCTGTTTAAATCACTTATTTGATTGCCTTATGACAACTAGGTTGGATCTCTGCAATAATGATTAAGTTTAGTTGACAGACACGGAATTGGACACCAACTTTCTCACAGAAAGACTCCAAAAAAACACGTTTTGAGTATTACCTGTCATAGTTTCAACATAAATAATTATCTATGAAATGTTCAGCCAAGCCCATGCAAGGAGTGTAATAACTAAACAGATGTCCTGACACTCAAGCATCACAGAACCAGAGGACCAAGGAAGAAATAAGGCTATGGCTCAACTCCAGCTGCCTAAAAAACATAAGGGAAAAGCATGTATTCCCTTATACATGCTTTCTCCTCCCTACCGATGCTTCAGTCTACAGATATCCCGTAGCTCAGCCTAATGGTTCTTGAACTTAAGTCACCCCACATATAGAACCATTTAGGTCGATGCTGTCAATTCAAGTGTAATTTCCTTTATCCTCCTACTCACCAGTTGACATTCTGAGGTCGAATGATAATCTTTCTGTATGCTCCAGAAAGGGAATAATCTCTGATCTTATGCCTCATGTTGTTGATATCAAGATTGTCAGCTACTAGCATTTCCTTGTAGGCCTCCCCAACTGCAAGAAAGGAAAAATATTTAATAGGAGAGAGCTTAGTGCCACTGATCAAAACAGCCCATTTTCATGCATCATTCCTTCCTTTAAATGTAGCAGTTTTTAGCATAAACGGGGTAACTATTGCACAGAAGTTTAAAATTACTTACTGCAAATCTTGTTTGCTTCTACACCCTGATTGGTAGAGGCAGTAACTAAGAGAGAATCTTTCAGATCAGAATATCAGCTGAAGACAAAATTTACTAAGTATTTTACTGACATTTGATTGAGATCCCACATGCTTTCTAATTATCTTCACATGACTGATCTCAGGTATACAGATTAAAAACAGTATGGGTCAGACTGCCCAGTACTCTATCTCTGAAAAAGCAGCAGAGTGAAATGAATTAAGAGAGCCCCCAGATAGTCAGCAGGGATCTTGAACTACACTGCCAACAGGAAGAGTAACTCTAGTACAGTCTGGTATCCTTCAGTAAGGATGTGTGCATGCACACCTGGGGAAGACAGGGAAGGCAATGGAAATGCAAGAATACTGCAGCTAAAATACTGTCTGGTGCCTTTGATTTGCAGTGCAATCACTAGCATTACTTCATGCAGTTAGGAATTTTAAATAGGAAAGCATTAGGCTTCCTGTGGGCAAATCCCAGTATAAATGTATTGAATGTAAAAAATTGCAGCTTTTCTTTCCAGCCATTTAACTCAGTGTCATTCAAAACCATACCTCCTCACCAACTCAGCTTTATCTTCCAAGAGTTTCAGAAATGGGTGATAAATAGGATTGTGGCTCTGGGACAGGCAGAGTCTTCGGAGACTTAACCAGTCATTTAAGGACAACCAAGTCCAAGAGCAGTTCAACCCAATATTGAGGAAAACAAGCCTATGTATTGGTAGACTGGTTTGGCTAAGCAGGGGACTCATGATCAAGCTCCTATGTAAGGATGCATACATTAGGTGAAAGCTAGGGCCAGCTACAAAGAAGAAATACATAAACATTGTCCAGACACGTAGGGATGATGTTAGGAAAATCAAAGATCAGCTGGAGTTAAAATCAGCAACAGACATCAAGAGCAACAGAAGTTAAACTGCAGTATCAGGAATGAAAGAATAAAAGGGAAGAGTTGGCCTGCTGCTCATCAGGGCAGCTGGCCTAGTGACAGACTGATACTCTCAGTGCCTCCTTTGCCTCAGTCTTGACCAGCAAGGTCTTCCAGCCCTGTGTTCCAGGAGGCAAGGTTCAGAAAAGAGGGGGACTAGCAGCAGTAGACAATTATACAGGCTGAGTGGGCTGGCTTGTGTCATGGTGTATCTTTTCTCTGTCATCTCTGAAAGATTATGGAGATCCAGGGATGTCCCAGGTGACTGCAGGAAACCAAGTGTTGCACCCACCTTCAGAAAGGGCAAGCAGGTTGATCTAGAAAATTACGTACTTGTCAGACTCATTTTAGTCCCTGAAAAAAATAATGGAGCTAATCCTCTTAGAACATGTTTCTGGGCACACAATGAGAATAATAGTAAGCATGGTTTTACTGAAGTGGGTAAAGGAAAAGAAAAACAGAACAACTTACCAATCTTAGTTCCTTCTATGATGAAACTATTACAGCTGTAGATGAGGTGAGAGCCATAACTTTTCCCTACTTTGCCTTTAGCTGGACTGCCAACATGTTCCCACAGGAACTGGATACAAGGATGACAGCATCCTTGTATCCAAGGTTAGCACATTACAGCGTGTGGGCTGCTAGACAAGTAAAGAACTGTCTGGCCCATTGTCTCAAAGGATAGTCACTACTGGTTTAGGCACTACCCAGAAGCTCATTGCAAGCAAAGTTCCTCAAGGATCTGGGATGTGTCCTGTTAAATACTTTTATCAGCACACATGGAGGAGGAGCTCGAATTCACCTCAACAAGTTTGTGGATAAAATCAGTCTGGGGTGGTGGCAGGCTGCCATTCTGGGAGACCTCAGGAAGTTCAGCATGGACAAAGTCCTGTATCTGAGAGCAATTAACTCTTTGCAATGGTACAGGCAAGGGGCCAGCCCTGCTGACTGTCACCTGAGACTCCTTGTCAGAGTGCCCTGGAGCAACAAAAGCCAATAGCAACAGGAGCTTTGCCAGTAACTACACCAAGAAAAGCAACTACTGCCCGTTACTGGGCACTCATGAGACCGCACTTAGAATGGTGTGTCCAGTACAAAGTAGATGCCAACAAACTTGAATGAGTCTAATGGATGAGCACCCTAATGGCCAGGGATTTAGCCCATGCCCTGTGAGGAGAGTCTGAGAGACTGGTTGTCTTTAGCTTAAAGAAGAGAAAACTTAGAGGAACCTGGAGACTGTGTGTTCCTGAAAGTTTCAGACAAAGCCCCAAGCAAGCTGGTCTGAATACAAACACTGATTTTTCTTTGACCTAAAGACTGGACCAGAGGGCATCCTGAGGTCCTTTCCAACCAAAATGATTCTGCAACTCGATCTCTTAAAAATAACATCATGTTCCAAGCAGATTAATTACAGGTCACTCAACCTATTCATCAAAACCAATTTAGATAAAATACACTGTATATATATAGGAGATGAAAGAGATACTCTTTTTAAATTACTATATTTTTTAATGTTCACATTGGTTAATATTTAATTAAACAGATCTGGTTCTTTTTCCTAACTTCAGGCATTTGCTTGGATTACAAATTCTAGAAGTTTAGTTTGTTTTCTAATTTAAAAATTAAATGCATGCACTTTACAAGTAACATTTCGCTGTTCAGTTCTCCTTGTGCTGAAATAATTTTCCCTCTGTAAAAAAATGCATTCTTTGGAAAAGCCACTTGCTAAAAAGAAATATGAAACAGATTTATGTTACATGAAACAAGTACGCAAACTGTTAGCATCACAGTGGGAGAGGGTGACAGTAGATCAGAGATCTGAAAGAGTGTATTATTTTAATGGTGACCAAGGCTGCATAGATCTGACCTTCCTTTTAAGGAAAATATTAAAGTTGACTTATGTTTTCTGAGAAGTCCATTTGAATACATTTTGGCTTTCTCGGCTGAGCAGCTGCCTTGAGCACGAACATTTGAACTCTGTTCCCACAGAGAAAGAGCTAGGGGAGAAATCTAATGCTGGACA
>JBCJKH010048393.1:42338-54633 GCA_039877255.1 Loriculus beryllinus
CCATTCTCCCCCTGTCTTGTCTCTATAGGCCCTTATAAAAATAGAGTCCATCTCCAGATTTCTTAAAGGCTCCCCTTCAGGTACTGGAAGGCTGCTCGAATGTCTCCCCAGAGCCTTCTCTTCTCCAGGCTGAACAGGTTTTAAAAAAACAAACAAGCAAACAAAAGCCTGCACAAAAACACCTGCATTGTTGTTTATTCTGAATTTGAATCATTCATTTCACATAATTAGAAAATGTACTACACAGATGACCTTTTATAGTTAGACTGATAGACTACCTATGTTAAGCTCTTCAGTGCTGTTCATCGTGGAGCTTTATGTCTGGACCACACTACGGAAGGGCGCAAAGCACTTAATCTCACTTTATCCCTATTTCTCCCTAAGAAGTTATACTATTACTCTTTTATCTAACAGAATCTGTAACATTGGTAAATATTCTGAATGTGAAATTTTGCATCAAAGGCCTTCAAACCCAAACCCAGCATTAGCCCACAATGGCTGTTTCTGGTACTACCAGTGATACAGGACGGATAACGTATAGCTCTTGTTGAAAATTAATAAGTTTCAAAACAAATGCTTACAGAGAATGGTTGTATGCACCTAAGAAAAGATGGATGAAACTTTCCAAAATTAGTATTATGAAAGAACTACACTCTTTTAAAAAATTACTGGGGAAAATTCAAGATACTTGGATAGGCTTGTACATATTTAACCAAAACTTGTTTTCTGTTCTACCTCAGAGACACATGATGATGATTTCCCAGGGCTAAATTAACATTGCCAACATTCTGCAATGTAAATAGGCTCCTATTGATTAAATTAAGCATGGGGTGAACTTAAGCTGTTTTATCTGACCATCAGTGAATGTTTTGTTGGCTGGGAATATCCCCAAAGAGGAACAAAAGTGCTTGGAATCGATACTGTCCAAACCTATTTTTCCTCACTGTTATCAAGGACAACCCTGTAATTAAGAAGCAATTTGCTTGAACTGCCCACCACAGTACACAGGAATGAGAGTCACAGGAATGAGAGTCTAAGCCAGCTTCTCAGAGATACAGTTTGCACCTTCCCTGGTGGGGATGAATAACGTTATCACCCAAGCAGACTCTCAAGTGTATATAAAAGGCTTCATTGCAATTGAATTTTATTTGCTGGTTCAAAGAAAAGTGCCTTTCATATTTACCTCAGCTTAAACAGACATCATTCTACAAATCTCAGGGCATATTAGATAAAACGACATAAAGTCAAATTAGTCTGAGTTTTTTTGTTTTGTAATAACCATGGTATCTAGAAAATCCTAGTTACATTGCAGAACTACAGGAAATTTACTCTAATCCACGGGGATAACACTGTTTATCGATCTGCCTAATAATTACAGCAATGTTTGATTTGAGAGATCCTGTCGCAACACACTCCAAAAGCATATTCTGTAGTTTCATCACAGCAGTAGTACCTGTGACATATTCTGACAATGTACCTGCTCCATCCATGGTCCAACTATAGACTTCCCTCCTGAGATCTGAGATTTGCAGAACATTTTGTTTGCTGGCCTCATTTTTGTACCTCCTCATTTTCTCTGTAGTTGTATTGAGGTAGGAGACAGATTTTCCTGCCTTGAACTCATAATGTTTCAAAAAGAAAAGCCTCCTGAAATTCAAATTACAAAAAAGATGTAGAAACATTTATTGACCAAGATAAGAAACAAAAAGCTTACCTTGAGTTTTTAAAAGAGAATTTATTGAGTGGAACAGCCTTACCACAGTCGAGTTTTGGTTCTGTTGTTTTGGTTTATAATTTTTCAGGGGTTTAGACCTAGTTCATCCATATGAAACATGAACTGTTTTATAAGTCACCTCTAGATTGGGCAGAATTTGGAGTTACAAGTCATTTTATCAGTAATAAGCATTAAGGTAGAATAGGAATAGAAAAAGAAATCATGTAAAATGATGTTCAACTAAATAATAAGGTAAGATGTACAGTACTTGAAAACAACTGTACAAACTGATTTGACTCAAACTATTTTGTGCACATGAGCTATTTCTTAGAATTACCACCTGTCTTGACTAAGACTACTGATTATTTAGAACTCTCAAAATTTAATTGTTTCGTTTCAAACACAGTAACTAACAAATTCATTTTGGCATGTGTGTTCCTTTGTGAGAAGCTGGTTTTGTATTATTTATATATATATATACAGAAAGAGAGAGAAATAGATAGATATAGATATATGTAGACATAGATATATATGTAGATATATGTTAGGGTAAATTTACCTATAAAACCAATGCATTCCTGTTGTATATCTCAGAGCCTGGAAGGGTACACAGACAGGACTTCTCAGAATGAGTAATAAAGCACAGCAGCTTGGAAGAAATGAAGCACTGTAATTTTCCCTTTTTATTCGTAATACTTCAATGCCCTGCAGACCTGCTTCTTCTCACCAAGCATTTGAATAATGTGTGCTTCCTGAAGTCCTGCAGTTTCTTGAGGGAACATCACTTTATAAAAAGGAAAACGGTTTTTGGTAAAAAGCAATTGCTCAAGTTAGATGGGGCTTTAAAAGTTATTTCAGCTGTAAGAAAGGGTAAACTATGGAAATGTTCTTTAAGAAAGCAGACTGAACATAATGAAATCACGCAAGACCTGTGTGATTGAGATGGTTTCCATTTATGAGGCAAGATAAACAGAGCAAAGGAAATATCAGCTAGAGATCAGAATAGAAGGCGAACTTCCACCAAATTCAGAAAGCATTTTATATGACTGTTATTCCACAGCAGTCAGCTGCAGGGTAGGTCTCTATCAAAATAAAAGTAAAGAAACACAGCAATTAGAAACAAATAAACTTAAACCAGCATTTATGGTTAATACCAGACCTAATGATCATTTAATACGATGAATTGGCTAGGAGTTAATCAAAGTTAACTACAGTAATGCAACAGTTCTTATTGTGAGAAACAGAGCAATATATACAGAGATTTTTAGGCTAAGAGTGTACACTGCTGTAATTTCAGGATTATATCAAAGTCATAGATCTTAAGGAAGATTATTGTGGAAATTTGGTTCTCTCTCCTTTATTTTAATATTTACTTTATAAGTAAATATAGGACTAGAAACCTGGGTAAAGATTACACAGAGCCCACTTGGAGCTGATGATGTGTATGTTAATGCAGATGAAGATAAAAGGGACTTTCTTCACCCTGTACTCCAAAGATGGTTTAACATGGTACCAACAGCATCTTATCTCCAAAACATACACACACACATATACCCAAAACTCCTAAGATAAGCACAGGCACAGGAGGAGAGAACGAAGTGCCTTCTACTCCTAAGACAGAAAGGTATGCAAGACATAATAACAGAGGGGTAAAATCAGGGAGCAGTACTTGATAGGAGACCAGGCACTCTCAGAAGTGAGGGGAGTTCTTGCTCCTGAACTGCTCTGCCTTATTTATCATCCAGTGGCTTTGGACCAGGAAATGGGAATGTGGAATCATTCCCCCTCATTTTATGAATCCTAAGCACTGGACTTCTGAGTGTGAGTACTACGTTGAGACCCTTACACAAGTGTCTCTGCTTCTCATGAAGCCATGGTGAACACACTCTGTACATCATTAATTCTGTTGCTTGTATGCAGGGTGATCTGTAAACACTTCAGAGGTTCTTTAGAGAGCAGGATACTCAAAAAATATTCAAATCTGTGTATGATGTACAGACCTCTCTCCTATGACAGCTTGCATTGCTGGAAGTATGCACAAGCAGACTTTTGAGCACCGAGAGAATCTAACTGGAGCTACATTACCTAGAAGTGCTTAAGGATTTGGGGATTAATGGAAATTTGGCAAATGTCAGGATGACACAATTAGACTGAAACTTAAATTCCTTCCAGGCCCCACTTCACGTCTACCAGCCTCACGTGAATTGAACTCTTAGATGCTTCAAGAGAAGAACAGAATCAACATAAAACTAGGTTATGATTAAAAACCAGTGGCTGTATGGAGGAACAGGCAACTCTTATTGCAAACTTGGCAGGAGAACTAGGCATGAAAGAGAATCCTTTACTCAATACAGGAAGATGCTACCGAGCCCTGTGGAGTAGAGTGCACGAACTCTAGTCCACAAGAAAGAGGACTATTTTTAGAGTAACCCATCAGATCCAAATGTCACAGAGAAACAGATAAAGGCAGAAAAGAACAAATCAGAAACACCCTTAGAACAAGGTGAAATTTTGCTGTTCCCACTTTAAACTTTGTATTTGAAGTCAAGTAAAAGGAAACTGAAATAGCAGTGATGAAACATTTGAAGCGAGCATGTGAAGCAGAACATGGGAATGTTCCATGCACAACTCAATGATATGGAAAAATAAATCAGAAAATAGATGCAAAATATCCAAGTAAATAAAGGTTTTTAATCTGCTATCCTGTTTCTGACAGTGTCCGGTAACAGAGACTTAAAACAGATGATAAAAATAGGCCAAGCTGGTAATGCCTTTTCCTTAGCATGTCAAATTTCAGTAGAAATTTCAGTTCAGGGATTTCCTGAGCCAGAGATGGGATCTTTGTGTTTAATAACCCTCAAAGGATTTGTCTTCCATAAACTTGTCTTTTTCGACACATGAAGACTTTTAGCATACAGTAACATCCTCTGGTAAGAAACTTTACCCCTTCATTTAATTCATGTGAACTATCTTATTATGTTTATGTTGAACTTGTCATCTGCTGACATTTAGTAACTCCTAGTTCTTATATAAAAAGTAGTAACAATCATGTCTCATAAAACATTTAGCTAGAACATGATGTTACAAATGCTTGAAAATCCCTTTTTCATGAAGCAAGAAATCTAGAGAAAAAACATTGCTGCAAGACAAGTAACAACAGAAGTCGTTTTTAATGTATTTTTTTTTCTCCCACCTTATACTAGCCGATTGCTTGGCAATCAATCCTAAGTGTTCACTGCGTCATAAGCTCAGAGATGTCATGCTGGGACTTGCACACATATTTGGTATGTCTTGATTCTGTTTATCATGCTCTAAGCAATAACCAAAAAGGACAGGACATCCAGAGCACAACCAGCTTCAAGACTCCTGACAGAGAGATAATGATCAAGTCTTCTCAACAACAAGGAGAGCTGGCAGGAAAGGAGAAAAAGTATGCCATGGATGCCACCCATTAATTTTTCCTGTACAAGCAAAAAGCTAATTAGATTTCCTTGCCTGAATGGCATTTATATTTACAGTAACCTGTAAGACAGAAAACCCAGGCCTTGAGGAAGTCCCAGAATTTTTTGAAGTTATCAGGTTAGTTCTGTGGCATCTTTACATTCTGTTTCCAAATTCTGAGAAACTACAAAAATAATATTAGTCAGGAGACTCTACACTACGCGTTACTCTAAAACCACAGCCAAGTGTTATGTAGTTACTACAACTGAGTTGCTTTCTGTTTACAATTTCATACTGCAGTTTCGCTTTTTGGTTCTCACTGTATAACAAACACTAAAAGCTGATAATACAAATGTAATGTAAAAGTAACATACATATTTTCTCTCTAGTAGACTATTTTAGACTCTAGTTTCTCATGGCTTTGAAGATCTCCAATGTGAATCACAGATTTTTTTTTTTTTTTCCTTCCTTCCCAGAAATATTAAGCATCCTTCATCACTTGATGAATGATGAAAAAAACACAAAATCCCACAGGGAAAAACATCCACGAGCTTTCCACAACAATGAAAAGTTATTATACAAATGATGGACTTTTGCAACACTTCCAAATGTCAAAAATCCTTTTAGATACTTTTAAGAACTAAAACCAATTACAAGTATGCAATTCATTTCTCAAACACATTTAGCCTAAATGTTCCTCTTTGCACAATATCTTTTCTATGTGAAGGTGGCAAAGCATGAATTAATTCAGCCCAATGAATCATCCATTAAAGCATCACGAAAGTAGCTTACAGGATCACATTGTACAGGGATAAACACTTTTTTTACAGGAGGAAAATCATCACTAACTAGATTTATCAAAATCATATTTTGGAAAACAATTAGAACCCAGTTTAACCTTGTACTTGAAAATTTTACTTCCATTTTGCAAGCTCACTCTACTGGTACCTGGACTGATGCTTGTAAACATGTAAGTAATTATGTATGATAAAATAAAATATTTTTGCATAAACTGTAGGTAATCAGCAAGCACACAGATGCTCCTAAAATGACAGCTTCAGAGTATCAAGTGAAGTTCAGATTCTCTAAGAGTTTCAGACAGCAGGTAACACTCAAGCAGCAATGCACAAGCATCCGTTCTCCTAAAGCCTCAACCATACATACCAAATACTAAAAAAGAAAAAAAGTAACTCTGCTTTGCTGAAATGCTCCTTGACTTGCCCCAGCCATGGACAGATATACTCTGAAAGCTGGCTGCTTAACCCACTGCAAGCTCTGCTGCATTCCAAGCCCTCAAACACGGTATTGAGCTCCACTCACTCAGCACTCGTCCAGCCACACCCGCAGTACTGGGTCATACCTGCAGTACCTGCAGTACTAGAGTCAGTCAAGCAAAGGGTCTCAAAAGTGACAAAGGGTCTGGAGCATTTCTCCTGTGAGGAAAGGCTGAGAGAACTAGGACTGTTCAGCCTGTAGGAGAGGAGGCTCAGGGGGATCTCATCAGTGTACATAACTACTGAGGGGAAGGTGCAAGCAGGGGAGAGCAGTCATTCCTTCCCTACTACTTCCATACCTAGCAGTGGCTGGCACTGGATGCTTAGGAAGAGAATATGCCATGCTATTTCATACAGCAGTCCTTCATTACCTCTGCCCAGCCCTCCAGCAACCTTTCATCTTCCTGTAAATTGTGGTTTAGGGATTCCAAGTTCCCATCATTGTGTTTAATAGCCCTAGATGGAAGTATCCGTCATGAATATGTCTAAATGCTTTTGAACCCATTCAGACTTTAAGCCTCCACAACACTCTGCAGCAATGAATCCTGCAACTTAATTATGCACATCATGACGAACTACTTCCCTTCATTTGTCTTGAAGCTACTGCTTGATCATTTCACTGGCTATCTCCTTGCTCTTGTATTCTGAGAAATAGCAAATAATTATTTCTCTTCACCCTCTCCATGACATTCATGATTTTACAAACTTTATTCAATTTCTCCTGTCATGCCTCTTCTAAACTGCAGAATTCTTTCTTATTTAAAGTCTCTTCACATAGAAGTTGCTCCTTCCCTGTGATGCAAAATCACTATGGACTTACACAGAAGTATAATGCTTTCTTGTTTATGCTCTCTCCTCCTCTCCTGATCATTGCTAACATTATCAAAACCCTCCTACAACTCCTCTTTTTCAAGCTGAAGAACTTAATTTAATCTTATTGCATGCAAAATCCATTCCATTCTTTACTTAATGTTACTACATTGTTTCTGCAGCTGGGAGACCAGAATGGCACCCACATAGATACCATGCACAGTAACAAAATGGCTTCTTTTTTTTATTCAAGGCTGGTGTTACCTGGAATTATTCTATTTTTATCCCAGCTCTTCAGATCTAAGCTATTTCTTCATGAAAGTAGAAAGATGTTGAAATAATATGAGAAACAGCTCAGGTGGAAAGAGAGAATACATTTGAGTTTCACTCCAATCAATAGACAGCTTTTTAAACAAATCTCAGACTGAAGATGTTCCTGGAGAAGTATCAGCCTAAAGGTTCACAGAAGTTAATAAAAAGTCAATGCTACCTTGGAAAAACATCTCTCTGTGTGTTGTACCATTTATTATCACTGAACGATGCAATGGCAATGTTTTAAGGTATTGTTTATGCAACGTATGAAAGCCAGCTTAGCCACAGACACACACACAAGCACTGCCCTCCTCATTCTGTTGACTTTGCCAATGTGCAACTCACAACAGAAACTGTTATCTGGATGACAAAATTATCTCTAGTATCTAGTCCATCAGTACTTACCTATGGAGTATAATGTTCTGAGTCGGCGGGCAAACTCAGGGTTAGGGTTAGGCACTCCTCCTGCTTGTTGAGAGTCACTAGTACTTTTGTCAAACTGTAGAAGGAAGACTCTGTACTATCCCTTGACACAGCAAGAAAAGAGGATAAATATGCACTTCAAACAAGAACTCAGAAGAATGTGGAATGTCAATAAAATAAATACGTAGCATAGAAAGGACAGGAAGGAAGGGAATGCAAAATGGCAGTGGGAAAAGTGTAAGAACAGAACCAAAGCAGAAAAGCGTGGGATATAAGAAAACAGCTTACAAAACACCTGTAGAGAACAGGACAAAAGACATAGGCATGAACATTCATGAAGAGTATTACACAAATGAGAAAAAAGGATCGTATTATGGGGCCTGAGAAAATGTATGCAGGTTGGGTTATGATGCTTTAAGAGCACTTTGTCAATAAAGTCAACTCTGTTATTCAGGAAGGTTTTCATTCTTTGCTTATCTCTCTGGGATGGTCTATTGTCCTTCAGCTATATAAACTAAGGAGAACCTCCTAACCTGGCACAACAGGTAAGGGCCTGAGTGAAGTCTCTGTAAACACCACTTTGTTGTCAGTTTACTCTCCACCATCTTCTGGAGGAAAATCTGTACAGAAATGGCATTCTCCTCATGCTAAGAAAACCCTGATAGACAAGCCCGCTGTAAAAAAAACCTCAAACACCACAGATGATGCATCAAGGGGAAGGAAGGAGAATCCATAGAGTTTCAACATACTCATGTTTTCAAACTTGGACATTTAAAATGTTAAAACACACAAAAAAGTGCTGAAATTTCAAGTCCACTGTTTAAAAATCAGGAGATTGAAAAAACAAATCCTATTCAAGCAATGTTAATTAATCATCTGTGTGTTAGGATTCAATATGTAATGACATGATCAGACACTCTTTTCTCCATTAAATTACATAAAGAACAGACTAATCTGAGAATGTCAGTGATACTTGTCTACCGCATCAACCATATGGCTCTCCTTATTTCTGCTGTCAAAAAAGTTAGAAAGTGTATAACGAATCACAGAGAAGACTTCAGAAGAAAAGCTGATCATATGGTTTGGGGTGGTTTCTGCTCTTCAGATCTGAGATCTAGATGCCATCTGTAACAATGCCGTGTAACCCCCGTATGATGTTGATCAAGTCTCCTCTTTAAAGATAATGACAACGATACAGATCCTTCTCCACTAGCTGTAGGTATATGGGTCAGGCACCTACATCAGATGGTCAGTGGTGGCCACGTGGGACTGACTTCTCCTTGTAGAGCTTTCTGTTCCATAAACTTGAGAGAGGATGTTGGGCACCCAGCACTCTCCATCTAGATGTCTTTCCACATCCTTACTACACCAAGTATGAGAGCTTCAGATCTCATTCATTATTTAATAAATCAAAATAGCTATGACCACGGTTGATATAAAACCACAATAAGACAGTACTAAATAAAAGTGCTCAGCCCCAGACATTCTCAAACTCTTCTGTCAAAGATTATTTATTGTAGTCTCTGTGCCTTATTTCCTCATGTATGAGCAGTGATTACAGCACCAGTTCATTTCAAAGGGATGCTCTGAAGATTGTTTGCAAAGATCTAAGAGGTTGCTGTAATCAGGGGGGAGATGTTTTTTTCTAATGTGCCTTTGATAACCTGACATCCCACAACGAGGGCTACAAAAAACAGCTCAGGGAAATGAAAAGATTGTATCTGCTGTAGGATGCACCTGTCATACACAAATGATGCCCAAGTATGCACAATGAACATGAGCAAACTGCAAGTGCGTGCTCACTCAACATGACTAACCCTCTGGGATGAATGAGAGGAGGATTTCTGCTGATGACAAGATGCTTGGAGAGTCTTCATATTTTCAGGAATGTTTTCTGAAAATGTTTTCAACTTTTTTGGTATTGAAAGGAATGATAATGAATCATATTTGTGATTCTACATATCCAGTAAAAAAAAACAAAGTAAATGCCAAAATGTTATCAGTATTGCATTTTTTATCACAATAAAAATACAATTTCTGTCCTACTTGTAGATGTGAGTGAAAAACAAACAAACAAAAACCAAAACAAACAAAAACCAACCAACCAAACAAAACCCCCCAGATTTATAAATATTGTCAAGGGAAGTTGATTTCACATCTCCAGGGCCCACGGAAGTCATCCCCCAATGAAACAAAGGTGTTTTCTAAAACCAAACGCCTTAGAATAGGTAATTAAATAGAACACTGTATGGCTAAATACCCACATTTGATAAGATAAGTAATTCTTTTAGTGAACACAGACTTTTTACTACTTCCTGAAAAATACATATACAAAACTCAACAGGAGTGAATGTGCATCACAGTGAAGCTGAGCACCAAATTAGTTCCATTTCATACTTCAGGGTTCCTTTATAAATTAAGTCTGATAAGATGTGTGAGTCAGTAGCACTAGAAACATCAAAGGAACAGCCTCTGTTTATAAATTTTCACAGTTGTGAGTTAACATGAAAGTGCATCCAGTATTTCAAAAAGCTGCTCCCCAAGCACCTGCAAGCATGTAATCACAGAAGCACATCTACTAAAAGACATTAGTAATTTCAGTGCTTTGTCTAGGACACAAAGGTAGTCACATTAATCTCCATGTCAGGGCGGCAAAAGTGTAATTGATTACTGATCCTAGACCAGAGACCTTAAATACCATGTGTGTATGAATGCTGCATAACATTATAAATAACAAGCATTATTTGAAAATAGACCATCTGAAAGCACCAACCTTCTGCTATTTCATTCTGAGAAGTGCCATGATCTCTCTCATCAGGTTATACAGTGAACTTTCAAATCTCTCTTCTCATTCAAAAGTGTGTATTGCCTCCACTACTTCCTAAGGAAATAAAAACGACTCAAAGCACTCGTGCTACATGTAGCTAGGTCAGATGGTTGGTTATGATTAAATTCTGTCTCAGCTTGGTGACTTGAATAAATTCTAAGGCACATGGAACAAGATGATAAATTCTCACCCAAGAATAGCAACCACTTTCTCTAATAGCTGGATGATGTAGAATGATTCAGTATTACTTATGGGACATTTTAAAAGATAATCTTAGTCATGGCTTGTCTGTTGATTTGGACAGAGTGATTTGCAAATTTTCCAATGGGATTGCAAAAGGCATCTGGAAACATTTGTGACAAATTACTGTAAAGGAAAAAATAACCTAAGAAAACCCTGAAGAGTGTGCTCTCCTATTCATAACTGCCTTATTAATCTTTCTTTTAAATATTTTAATCACATTTAACATCATGTGACAGTCTGCTTGATGTCACACAGAATATGCCAATCACCCTGATTTATTTCTCTGTAAACACTGGGTGATCCTGGTTCAGCACTCCAGAGCACAGAATTATACCAAAAGCCAGAAAAAAAAGTTCCCCACATTTATTTTTTTCTTCATCTATTTCTTTCCAGTTTCCACAATGCACTATGCCATCTGGCATCAGTAAAGCAGTTACTCGCTTCTGAACAAGTTGAGCCCAGCACATATACAGATCATTAACCATTTCTTCATTTATTCTTATTTAACGGATATGTTTTTAGATCTTCACACTGAAGGTTTTCTGATTTCATAAAGCATTTCTGTTTAGTGTTTTAATGATTTGCTTTCATTAAAAAGAATAAGATGCAACTCATTTGAATTCAACGTATTTTCTTTTAATGTATTAACACATACTACATGAAAAATTAATCTTATCAATACCTTTTTACCCATGATATAAATATAGAAGTGACATAAAATCCCAGTGGTAGATGTAAAGATGAAATTTTGAAATTGAAACACTTGAAAGATTTTAATACATGATTTAAGTTCATATGTAGTGTGCCCACTCCCACTTAATCTATTCATTTACTTCTGAGAGGTAGTTATGAATGCATGCTACTAAAATAATTTGAAGATTGTATCTTCTGTTATACACTGCTGCCTAGATAAATTAGCACTAAATATCAATGACTAATACTGCTGGGACTAACTTCATAATTAGAAGAATATAAAAGAATGAAAAATGGGAGCATTAACATTTTCTGTATTCTGATACTCATGCAATTGTTCATATCCTCCTGCTTTGACATGCAAGTCTGTTTCTTTGAGAATAACATCACATATAGTATATGCAGAATAGGAAAATAATCAGGAGTTCTATACCTGGTAGATCCAAAGGAGCATTCAGTGGATTTTTGGTGCATAAATCAAGAGTGTGATGCAACCACCACTCTTCCTCCTCTCTCTGCAATACAGTTCCTAAACTTTCAGGTCTTCCAAAATAAGAG
>JBCJKH010048394.1:0-18287 GCA_039877255.1 Loriculus beryllinus
GCTGAGCTCTTAGGCAGAAGCTCTTCCCTGTGAGGGTGCTGAGGCACTGGCACAGGGTGCCCAGAGAAGCTGTGGCTACCCCATCCCTGGCAGTGTTCAAGGTCAAGTTGGACACACGGGCTTGGAGCAACCTGCTCCAGTGGAAGGTGTTCCAGGTGGGCTGGAACTGGATGAGCTTTAAGGTCCATTCCAACACAAACTGTTGTATGGATAATCCTCATGACTGGCCAAGTACAGCCAAGTTTTTAAACTAAAGTATTGTGTAACTGAGTCATTATTCATGTAAACTGAGGAGGAAATGAACTAACCATTGAAATCAGAACATGCATATTACAAATCACAAATTTATCAGAGAACAAAGACATTCCAACTTTTTCTATGGGAAGATTAGATAATTTTTTTAATGTTTGCTGTATAACAGACCTTCCAGATCTGTGTCTAACGGGTGCTTTTAATGACTTTTATTATTCTTGAGGGATGTAAAGAACTGCTGGAGAAATCTATTCACAGTCACAGGGAAGAAATGTCTGCATTAATTTAACTTTATATTGATTTAAGCTTAATAAGATGGCTTATTAAGGCCAACTGATACACCATTTCTGAACAGAAGGGGGAAAACAGGTACTGAAGAAGCAAGGAAGCAAAGTATAAAACTGGGATCAAGATGCCAAAACTTCCAAGGCAAAAAGAGATTAGAAAGTCACACTTAGAAAGTGTTGAATAGAGCATAGGAAAGGATTGAGAATTCAGTGCTGATGAGTTTATGGGCTGGATTGTTTGAGATCTTATCTCAAACATGAAAATTATTTTTATGGGGTTTAGTAAATATGGAAAAATCTGAATAAAATTCCCAGCTAATTTATACAGTTTGATCTTTTTGGAAACTGACCAAAATGCCAAGGAATATGTAGGGTTTTTTCTAACAAAATGCTTCACTTTTTACCTCTTGTGCAAGAAATCTGAGTTTGGAGTGTGCCACATCACTGCTTTAGTCCTACCTGGATTTCAGTAATTCATCTATATGCAGGTTCTGTTTGAGACCAGTTCTAAAAATGTGGCAATAAATCTAACAATAAAGTGTAATGCTGAACTTGCATTCCAAATTACCAGAATGCACTGAAATCAGATCATTAATCTAAAATGACAAGAGGTTAAAAAGTCCTTGAAACTTTCTTAGCTGTAAGAAACAATGGGTTTCATCCCACCTAGCCCTCTCAGCCTACAAAGTGTTAGTTCTCCAGTCTAATATAATTAATAGTCAACATACCCATAGAAGAATGTTCCCTGAAACTGCAAAGTGATGTAATTTCTATGAAATACTGAGATTTGTTCTTGCTGTACTTCCTTTTGTATGCTTTTGGAAGGTGAAAATGTTACAGGCAAAATTTTCTAATATCATGTCCCATGATTCCAAGCTTTTCCAGCATTGTAGTTGGGAGTAGCCGCTTTGTCCCAGTTTCTCAGCTTTTACACAACTGAAGCTCCTGAAGATCATCATAACTTTTGGACATCACAAAAACTGGGGGATATAGATCTGTGATTTCCTGTTGTCTCAACTGGTATTTATAAACTAGGACACCAAACTTCTCTTGCCTCTGAGAAGTGACAAAATATAAACTATTCAATTTGATTGTAGTTTGTGACTTTTCATTTGAAATTGGATGAAGGTATAAGTGTTAATTAGATGTCAGTAAAAATATGGATGCAGAATTACACACTTCATGCTGTCAGTTATTGCCACTGACACAAGGAATTCTCATTTGCACTTCTTGTACACTGGTAATTGGGTCCAGTATTTAGTTTTGAATGACCTTAAAAAGGAATGAAATACTTTTCACTGTTCTTTTGTTTTGTTTCCCCCCCTCCCGTTGTCGCTGTTCACTGTTTGCATGCTTTTAATTGTAAAACATGATGTAGATGGAGTTTTTCTTCTTAGCACTGCTGTCCTATTTTTCCCATGATATCCTCGGGGGATCTAACATGAGTTTAAGTAAGTCCATTTTTTCTCAACTGACAGAACAAATGTTCAGATGCTTTAAAATTTGAAGAGCAAAATGTAGGGATGGGTAAATCAGTTCAGAAGAGGTAAGAAATTCCCAACTCAAATCAAATAACCTTCTTTTTGTTTGTTTGCTTTTCATTTCCTATAATCATGTTCCATTTGGAGAGCTGGGCATTCCCAATATCCTTCATTATATCTAAAAGTAAAGATCTCCATGTGTCACCGAGGAATTGTAACTTACAGGGAGAATGAGGTGTGAACTTTGCTAGTGAATGCACCTATGTGAATAAGGCCTTTTGCATGAAAATTACTTCAATGGCATGCAGTTTGATGTTCATTAATATTTATGAGGTGACATAGTTGCTCTGTGTATATTAAAGGATACTCTCCTTTTCAAGGACATTTCTTGTATAAAAAGGAGCCATTTTAAAGCTACCATTGTAAAAGGTTTCGTTGAGAAAGTCCAAACATGAGTTGCTACGGCTATTTTTACACGTATTTTCAGTTCACTTTGAAATGGTTTATATAGAAAATATACAGTGAGAGTCAGTGTTGTTGAAGTTCGGCATTGTGTTGTGCCTAAGGGTTGACTCCTTACCACGAAATCCGTGCTCCTGGGTGGAGTAACTTGAAATTTGCAGCCGGTGGCATTTATTGACTCAAAACTGGTGTGGTCTGGGGATAGAAAGTGTTGAAGACGCAGCCTTTTGGATGACATTTCGCTGAGTGTTAGTCTTAACTTTGTTGCATCCATCAAGACTCACTGTGGTTCTTAGGTCTCCCGATCCTTTTGGTGGCTTAGCAGCGATCCCACCTAGAAATGAGCGTTTACCAAAGCGAGCTGTCGTGGATTCAGTCCGTGCCATGACGATCTGTGGTGCGTTTGGGATTACCTGTCGAGCCGTAGCTGCTCCCTGGCTGCAGGTGATGGCTGGGGAGATGTGGAGATACAGCAGCAGAACAACCAGCAAGTCCCTCGCATCACCTGAGCGCTCCGCACCGCAGCTGTGTCCAAGCTCCACGCAGGATTCTCCTCCCTCAGCTTGAGATTTGTGCTCCCTGCTCCCACCCTGCGCTAGGATCTTCTCATGGGTCGAGCCTGACACCTTCTGTTCCTCTTAGGAAATCGATGTGTCGGCCGAAGTTTCTCACTTCTCGAGGTGGCTGAGCTGCCGGACCCCGCTCCGGGCCCCAGGGGCTGCCTCAGCCCCGCAGAAAATGCGAGTACCCCGGCGGCGCGCCCTTCGCCCCGTTCCTTCCGCGGGGCTCTAGCGGCAACCGGAGAGGGCAGCGCCGGACCCGCCTTTCCCTCAGCCGCGCCTCGACCCGCCTGGCGCCGCGAGCAGCCGGTAAGCGCGGCGGCGGGCACCGACGGGAAGGTGGGAGGGGGCCTGACCAGCGAGGAGGATGCTACCTGTCTGACCGCGGGGCTTGGCTCCCCGGCCCGGCCCGGCTCGGCTCGGCTCTTCCCCCCCACCTCACGGCCCGGGTAACGCGGCCCCACCGAGCCCGAGTGGAGGCGGCAGCCTGGCGTGAGGAGAGCGGTGTCCCCGCCGCCCCCTCACAGCTTCCCGCCCTTCCGCGTCAGGTAGGCACGGGCCGGGGTGAGGGTGCTGAGGTGAGTGCTGTGTCCGCCAAGTGGCAGGTATGGGAGGACCGGCTCTGCCCCGTCTGGAGGGTCGGTGGCTGCCCTAATCCTTACAGGTGAAACGGGAGGTCAGGGTGTGTGTGGGATTTGGCCAGGGAACCTACTGGAACCCTGTGAAGCTGAGCTGTGTGCGGGCATAGACCCTTACTTCAGCGCCGGACTTTCATTACCTCAGCGGGGCCCGGCTGCGGGCTAGGGCATGAAATGCGCCTTGCGTGGAAGGCGCCTTCCCGCCCTTGTTGTGGATGGGAGCGGGGAGGCTGCCCGGTTGGGTCTGGGGGGCGGGTGTGTGTGGCTGTGAGGACATGGTGGATGGGAAGGGGGGCGGTGAGGGGTGGACGGGCCGGTGCAGGCGGGAACCCGGCTCTGAGGTAGCGGGGGATGGCGGGCGGTGGGGGAACGAGTGCTCGGTGACTTGCACAGGAGGAAGAGGGCGGGAAGGCAGAAGTAAGCAAAGAAGTCGGGACTGCTGAGTCTTTCCTCATGCTGTTTGTATGACTGCGGGCGGCAGGATGAGGGAGAAGAGGGGAAGGGGATCCGAGCGTGGCCGGGGATGGGACAGAGCTTGCTGAGGGCTCATGGAATGAGACAAGCGGTGGAAAATTCAGTCGGTGTTGGTGTGCTTAGTGAAACACCTGTGTAAGTAGGCCTTGCTCTTTAACACAGGTCACAAAACCTCCCTGCAAGTAATTGAAAGCACCAGTGGATTTATTCTCCTAAAAGTTTTTACATCCTTTCCTTATTTAGATCTTTTGTCCTTTCCTGTGGTCTTGGCTCTGTTGAGCTTCTCTCAGAATAACCTGCCTTGTTGAAGGGAGTCCCTGTCAGGGAAAGAGGTCGTCAAAAACAAAAGCTATCTTTGTTTAAAGCTATTTGTGGATCAAGGTTGTGACTTAGCTGTGAAATAAAATGGCTCTTCTTTGCTTATTAAAAACACAGTAACACACTGAAATAATAAAAGTCTTGGTAACGAGGTTGAAATGCAGTTCAGCAGTGTGGGACTTTAATGTAGGTTTTACAGTGCCTCATGTCTCTTGTGAATAAATATATAATTAGTGTTAGATCTGTTTTTGCACTTCTCTTTTAGTGTTTTATTTGAAGAAGTACTTCAGGGTAGAGATTGCAATTGATAATGCTTTTACTCTTTCCCACTTCCTTCCTGAGCTCTGTAGCTCTGCCTTTAGGTGTTTATTTGTTATGGTATGTGATGTTATTTTACTGGTACTGAATATTATATCCAAACCTGCGGTGAGCTGGTGAATGGATTAGATTTCCTGTGGACCTGTCTGCATTAGACTTGTGATTGCCTAATTGCCCATGATTATGAAGAATGAGAATCTGTAAACAACTCTGAGGCGCAGTAAGGTGCTGATGAGCAGCGCACCTCCTGTCTGCAGTGGGAAAGTGGGAACACTTCCACATCCACTGGCTTACATGTAATAGGAGACAGCAAGAAAGTGGGTGAAGTGTGGATCCACTCTTTACAGGCTTCTGTTCTGCTTAACAGTTGCAGTTACAATTAGTGATCTGGAGTACCTGCTGCTAAATTTATGGATCTGTTGCTGGATACCACAGTAAGATTTTTCAAGCTTGGGTATGGTTGTGAGTGGAAGCTTGCAGGTCTTCAGCATCCCTGAAATGTGCTGAGTTTTAAACAGGTACCTGTATGCATTTCATAGCTCCAAGGCACTGAAGTCCCAGCTGTCCTCCTGGATGTCATAGGACATTAACTTTGCTCATCTCTTCTATATTAAAAATCCAAGCACTTCAGTTAGGCCAAATATGTTAATCCCTCAGAAATCAATTGAGAGCACAAACCACAACCAGAGTATAGGGAAACAGATGTTATCGCTGCTCAGGGGATGACCAGGTTAGGAGAAGCACTCCTGGTCTTGTAGAAGGAGGCAAAATGCCCTCAAAAGGCCCTTGCTGGATAGGGGCAACACTTTTCCCAGTCCCAAATTTGAGAGCCTGTTTGACCTTACATATATGAGGTATAAAAGCTTTACTGAGGTATAAAAACTTTACCGAGGCATTTGCAGTGATTTTTATGCAGTACCTCCAAACCACAGTGCAGCTTTGGTATTTCTTTTCTAGCCACAGTTGGTCTGATGGTTTAGAATAATTAAACCAGGAGTTAAACCAAGAATTTAGCTACCTGGGCTTGAAGCCTGGACAGGTGCAGCCTTATTGCTGGGCACCTTTAGCAGGTGTGTTACGGTAGACTAGAATTAAGAGCCCATGAAGATACACTTGAGAGTCAGGGCCACCTGAGATATCTTTGTTTTGATTCTGACTAGGTCTTTTGATAGCCCTTGTTTCATCCCTCAGTACTCAGGCTTTCCCTTGCTAAGTCCAGATAAAAATAATGTTTAATTTCTTCAGGTTGTTTATCCCCTGCTTCCATCCCAGCTTTTCTCTTTTTCCCTACACTTGTGCTCCCTTGTCTCTCAGCTGAGGTTATTCACGCTTTCTGTTTTCCTGTAGCTTAGAAATTTCTCAGATGCTGTATCCCTTAAGTTGCTTCCTTGATCTTCAGACTGCTCAGTGATAGCCCTGGCTCTTTCTCACTGTGTGCTGCTGATAGCTGGCAGCCACAGCACTTGCTGAGTAATTTGAGTCTTGGAAATCACACTTCTCTCTGTGCTGTGTTCCTGGAGTGAGTGGTCCTGTGGCTTCACCCCTTTAGGATGTGCCTCACTCAGGTAAGGTGTCTTTAGGGTATCTGGGATGGGAGGTGTGTTCCTCCTCCAGATCAGCTGAAAGCAGTCTGAAGAAGGGAAAGTGAATTATGCAAGAGACTGCAATGGCTTGATCAAATTTCTGTATTAAGTTTCATTGGCAAACTCCAGTTTCACTGCTTCTGAGGTCAGATTGTTATGTTGGGGAGTTTGGTACGTGTTTGCTGTGGAACAGAACTGTGAGTTTCTAGAGAAGCCTCTCAGAGCCCCACGGTGACGTACATCTTCCCATCAAACTAGTTTTCTATTAATTAAAAAAAGTATGCACCCTAGATAATGTGAACTCTTTGTAAGGATAGTAGAGACAAGTTATTTATCTTCAGCCTTTTAATACTTCTTTTTTTTTGACCTTTGCCTATTTCTTCTGTGTTACTTATAACTATTTCCTGTATATCTGAAACACCTTTGCTGAAACCTACAGAGGATCACTGCTCTATTTTCTAACTTCTCAATCTTGTCCTAATCAGGAATGTAAATACATGCATAATACTCTGCATGTCATTAACTTCAGCAAAACACTGTCATGCTAAAATCAATGTTTTTTTGAATCTAATTTTCCTGCCTGCTTGAGAAGCAGCACCTGGAATTCACAAGCCAAGAATCCTGAGAATAGGTGTATACTGTAAACAGTATATGCTGTTTACTTTCTGCATTTTTCTGTTCAGCCAGGGAAAAATAACTTAAAAATAGGGTGATGGTGATTTTTCTAGCCAGTTTCTCCCTTCAGTCTTCAATAAAAGGCTTCATTGCTCCTTTAAAAATGAACAGAGTTAGCATGGTATTTACTTACACTCAACTTGCCAGCAGCGATCTTGTTGTGAGCATAGCATTAACATATTCCAGAAATTTTAGGGAAAAGCCCTACACCTGTGGATAGAAACTTGCAGATTTAGAGGAACAGAGGGAAACCATGAGAAAGCAGTGTGGTTGGAGCTAGTGTAGCAATGTAGCTGACCCTGGAATTCAGTTTCCCTAGAACAGAGCTTTGTGTCTGAACTGAAAGATCAGGCTGTGAGGCTCTGTGCAGAGCAATCAGTAGACAAGGATACGACAGAGGCGCTTTGCCGGCGGTTTACGCAAGTGTTTTTGCTTGATGTCAGTGATGTTGAGAATAAAAATGCTTGGGTTCTCACTCAGTTGTGGAGATGATTGTCACTGACATCTCGGAGATGCTGAGTATATGTATTTGACACAGTTTATCTTTAAGAATAAGGAAATGAGATTTAATTCATGTTAAAAACCTGGGGTCTGAGATGAGCCCTTGGCCCTGAACTTGAGTCTTGTTTTAATAGGTTGCCTTCAAGTCAGCCAGTCTGCAAGCCAGCACAGGGTTACTTTGGCTCAGATGCCACAGCATGTAAGGGCTGTGCCTATCTGAAAGTCTTTGAAAATAGGATTGTGAACAGTATTGCAAATACTGTGTGCTGCTGGAGTGCATTATTCTGTTGGTAAGAAGTGTACAGTCTAGACCCTTTAGGAGCAAATTGTAAGTGCCACTGTTACTGATGATTTAATACAGCAGCTTTAACATCTCTGTTCTTCCAGGAAGGAGGGGAAAATGGTGTGCAACGCTTCTGTTGATACAAATAACGACATACTTCTAAATGGTGAGATTAAACATAAGGCAAACTGTGAATCAGATTTAAATTCAAATTAGATTTGAAAAAGTGTTTTGATTTTCTTTGCTCTGACACATTTAGCATATGGTTCTGTCTGATCTCTGAGATATGGTAGCTGTATTTCATGCTCAACATTGTTTCTGTGTTAGAAAGGAGCAATATATGAGCTCTCAGTTAAAAGCATCCAAACAAACCCTTTCTTTGGAAACCAGCCAGACTGCTGTGTCTTTTTGATGGAAAAAAGCAGGGAAGAGCAGTGCATCCGTATCCACTCCTGGGCATGTGTTGATCTGGTGTGTGGTAGTGTATAGGGAAATGTGCCTTGCATCCAGCTGCATGAGAGGGCTGTGAGTATTTCAATAGCTATGCATGGGTGAGCAGCAAGGTGCTTAATGAGGGGATGCAGTAAGTGTTGTGCTAACATTTTCTTAGAGGCACCAGGGACTATGCCCTTACAGTTAAGTAAAATAGGTCAGTGGCTGTTGTTCATCCCTCAAGCCAAATAGCATGGCACCGCTCCCTCCTACACTGCTGAGCTTGCTTCCTTTCCAAAATGGAGTGGCAATGACCAGACTGTCATCATTCTCCTGAAATTGTTACTGTACTTTCATGTGGGAGGGTTTGTCATATATAATTGATTTAAACTCATTCCTACATTTGGATTGTAAAAGTCTCTGATCTAGGTTTTGGTACCAGCGTTATACTTAGCCATGTATACCAGTTCTTCCTTGCAATATCAGATTCATAGGAACACGTGCTTTTTGTTCAATTAAACTTTACTGACAAAATATCAGCAGAGAGAATACCTGACAAAATCTGAGAATTGTAATGAGGTTTCATTTGTTATGGAAATAGAGTTCGGGGACTAACAGCCTTTCAGTTACAAACAGGATATTTATTCTGTCTCAGTTTTGAAAGTGAGCCTCAGAAAACCCTATTAGTTAAACAGTATTTTTATGTTCAACATGGAGACTGTGAAGCTATGAAACCATTTAAAGTTTAATCGTCAGAGTATAACAGAGAGTATGTCCAACAGTCCTTAATCTGATTATCAAGATACTCCTTTAATTTCTGCTAACACTGCAATATAAATATATAAAATCATCCAGCCGTTCCACCACCATGACTTTTACCTGGGGATGTGAGAAGAGGCTGTGTATCTTGAGTAGTTTGTGACTTCTGGATATCATCCTTTGATATTACTAAGTTTCAGATGGAGAGAGAGCTGTTTCTGGGTCACTTATAATAGGTGATAGTCACTCATGGGTTGTACCATCCTGGGATGAAGTTCTGCTAAAGTACTGTGGGGGAAGAAGTGGAGGAGAGAAAAAGGAAAAAAGACAACAGGTATTAAAGGAGAGGAGAAGTAGAGATAGAGAGAAACTATGAGGAGTGAACCTTATCACAGTTAAGGTGTTGCATTATGTTAATCATAACCAGGGAGAATGTATTTGCTGACATTAATATGGGACATGTAGGTAGAAGCAACCAGTGGAAAAGGCAACAAGAGAAGTATTAGAAGAAGTCCTTAAAATGCCACTTATTTAATCCTACTGGTAAAAGAATCTCTTTCACTGGTGAAAACTGATGTCTCCAAAAGAAATTTAAAGCTCTTTCCAAATGTAGCTTTACTTCTTATCCACCCTTTGGCTTTCTGCATTTCTAATTGAACCTGGTGCTCAGTTTCTTCATTTAACTGTAAAAGTTGCAGTTAGTCAATTTTGTAGATAGGAGTCTGTGACATTGTCTTGGGTGTGAAAGACTCAGAGTTACTTGTCCCTTCTTGGGAGCCATTTTCAGTGTCACTTCTCAGAGACTTTGTAGTAAAAAATCTGGACCAGTCTTGGTAGCTTAAGGTGTCTCTGATACACCAGCTCCAATCTAATTTTCACCCAAAATGTAGGCTGCAATTAAACTAGGCATATAATTAAAGAATTTGCAATAAGATTTTTCTGGGTACAAAAAGATGCTTTTGTAATGAGAAGAGCCTGTGCTCACATCCCATCAACCTATTTTAAGAGGAGGACTGAGTGCAGAAACTGATGTGCAGTAGACATGTAGTGAATCACATTGATGTTCCTTACAGATGTATTTTGAAAGCAGCTTTTACAGTGAGTGAGCAACCTGGTCTAGTGAAGGGTGTCCCTGCCCATGACAGGGGGTCAGAACTAAATGAGCTTTAAGGTCCCTTCCAACCCAAACCAGTCTATGATTCTGTGAATAGGGTGTGTCCCTGGAAACCATGTTGCATTTCAGTTAAAAATCAAGTTTTGGTTAAAATTGTATATTAACATTTTCCCATTTCAGCACTATTTCCAAATATTTTATTGAGCCCTGTAACATGTAGAGATTTTCTTCAGTTATCCAAAAAGAGTGCACTGACTTCTTCCACTGTAGAGTGCTGCTTGTGAAGTTATGAAACTCAAGGGATTCCTACCTAAGTTGTGCCCTACTGCCACACTGCAGACAGAGGAAGGATCGGATACCTGCTGTTACTGCTCCCCTCATCTCCAGAGACAGACTTTCAGAGGACGTGACCTGAAAAAAATGGAGTGTAATAAAACTTGTTCCACTTGCCAGCCTTTGGGTTACTCCCAGGACATGTCCTTAAGAGCTTCCATGTTAGCAGTAAAAGTAAATTTTAATCTGGCAGGTAACTGAGCTGTGGAAATCTTCTACCAGCTCTCTTAGGGCAGCTGCTTTCCCATTAGGTCCCCTTGCAGCATGTTGTGGTTGTAGCAAGCTCAGTAATCTGGCCCATAATTTACCCTAGTGTGTATACATATCTCTAGTCATTATTTCTGAAAATAGACTTTTAAGTACATTATAAATAACTGTAGCTGTATGAAACATTATGGCTCTCTTAGAATCATAGAATAATTAGGGTTGAAAAGGACCTTAAGATCATCCAGTTCCAACCCTCTGCCGTGGGCAGGGACACCTCACACTAAACCATGTCATCCAAGGCTCTGTCCAGCCCAGCCTTGAACACCACCAGGTATGGAGCATTCAAAACTTCCTCTTAAATGATATCTATACAATTAGACAGTGTTCTCATAGGACATGACTTTGGTGCAGTATGTTGTTATTAGGTTTGATATTATGCATTACTTTAATAAGACTGCAGAACGATCCTACCAGCAGTGCAGTGAACTGTACTATTTGTGTCTTCTCCAGAAAATGCTGAGGATTTTCTGAAGGATATTATATCCTGGAAAACCTAAGCAAGAGATGGTACCTTTTCGTACTAGTGATAGTCACATATTCTTTGTTACCTATTGCTTCTTCTTAGGAGTAATAAAAACAAATGCATCTGGTAGACACTTAATATTTGTTAACTTTGTATTTTTCACTAAGAATGTTTCTTAGTAACTCCCAAAAGCTGGGATTTCTGTGAAAGCAACAGAAGTTGATGTGTATCCAGAAACCTTTATTTAGCTCAGTCATTGCCTGTTTCCTGTCACAAACTGATAATGCTGTTCAGATTAGACCTGAAAAGGCTGCGAAGTTTAGAAGTAAATGGCAATGCTTTATGATAGACAAGGCTTGTCTACTTGTCTACTGCAGCCAGTTGCAGTTTATAAGCTGGCTGGGAATCAGCCAGATGTGTCAGCTGTGGGATCCTGAGAGGATGGATATAGATGAGGATTCAGAGGGACACCTTTTTGGTTTTTTGACTGTTCTGTCTTAATGAAGTAGGGCCAGGAGCGAAGGCAAAGTTGTGGCCAGCACTGAATGACTTAGGATTTATTGCTCTCAAATCCATATAAGTAAGGGTTGGGTTTGTTTCACCTGACTTCAGTGGTTTAAGTGCCTTTAGTGGTGAATAGAGAAGGGTCCTTCTGCAGGATCCTTGTTCTGTGTGGCTCAGCCGTCTCTGCAAGAAGGAGTTTCTCTTTCCTGTCTGAGCTCACAGGGTGGCTGCTTGGCAGATATGGCAGACCTGGCTTCTTTATCCCATAGAAGTCTGTGTTTGTGCTCTGGTGACCCTCTGGCTTGATGGGAGGATCCAAAGAACTTCCAGGTTGGAAGGCTGGCTGCTCTGCTCACCATCATCTTCTCTCTAAAATAGGTTTGAAACCTGCTTTTGGGAAGTCAACAGCCTGTAGTTTAATGCTTTTCACGTTTCTCACTTTCAGCCCTGTGACACTCGCTTGGATCTGTCCTTTCACCAGTGGAAAGCACAAGCCCAGCAGGTCAGAGGAGAAGTCTGCAGGCTCCCCTTTGTGAGCAACAGGAACAACTCCACTCTGACACGAGGTAAGGTCATCCAGTGGGGGAGAGGCACCCCATGTGAGGAAAGAGCGATCTCAAGGTCAGCACTAAATAGCCTTACTGGCTTTTCAGACCACAGAAGTTGTGTCACACCTGTGGGTGCTGTAATCTTCTGTTGTCTTTCCCTTGGCAGTAAGTCTGAGCTGCCCCATTTCTGTCCTCTCTGTAGTTGCAACTGTGAAGGATGAGAGCTGGAGACAGGCAGCTGTCCCTCTCTTTCCTGCACTTTGACCTTAGTTTCAAGACTTCCCACAACTCCCACTGCTGCTGGTAGTCACAAAGTATCATCTTCACAGTTTGCCCTCTGATGTCTGCCAGTTTACCAGCCTGTAGCTGAGGTGTTACCTATGCTTTGCAAATACCACAAGCACCACCTGCAAAACTGAAATGAACCTACCATTTCGATGTGATGAAACAGCATTACCGAAGAAAAACATGCCTTTTTCTTTCTTTTTTTTTTAAATGCCTCTGCTGTGTGAGCCAGAAAAGTGTATGTCACCTTCTCATTAGCATAGTGCTTATCTGATAGCAAGGATTACCCCTAAACAAATATTTGAAAATGTCATCATAGAAGAATTTAGCTTTTGACAAATTCTGGTTTCACTCTGTTTTTACTTTTACAGTCAGGTTTGAAAAGCAAGGCTTTTGTATAACTGTAAATGCCACTTAGCTTGTCAGTCAGCTGTAAACTGAACATGCAGAATAAAGGGATGTGAAATATTTAGACTTCAAAAACCATGGAAAACATTTAAGGAACAAAAGTGTTTATTTTATGTACATTGAGATTCTCAGCTGGTGTCAGCAGCTCAGCTGAAATCAGTGCCACCTCAGAGCCGACTTAAAAACCACAAGTGTTAATGCAAAGAGCAGGCCCTCTGAAGCAGCCTTTAAATGCCACATGGAAGAAAATATGTCCAATTCCCTAAAAGATCCATATTCAAAAAAAGAGTCCAGGATAGTGTTTTGCTGTTTTGCGCTTCTCTTTCCTCTGTTCCGCTTCCTGATATATCCCAGTAACACCATATCTGTCAGTTTTTCTCAAGGATGATACCTCCTGCAGAGCTATGTAGTGGCAGTACAGTGGCTCGTATCCTGTGGAACTGGATCATAGTGTGTCACTGTTCCTTTGGTTTTTGGTGGGTTATATTTCTAATCCCAACTGTTTATATACAACAGTGTTCTTGTGTCCAGTGGCATTTGTGCCTTCCTTTCTATTGAGGACATGAGCTTCATTTTTAATGAGATCCTGAAATACAAACCTTCTGTATGCTTGAAAGGCAGAATAAAGAAGGAGGAGCCTTTTTAACTGAGAACTTAAATGTTTCCTTGAAATTCTGTCCTGTGGTATTCCATCTACTTGGTCTGACTTTCTCTGCTGTTAATAAAGCTGGCCTAAGTCTGAGGGTTACTGTGGAATTTACCGTACATGATAATTCAGCCTGACAAAGAAGGTATAATGCTCTATGAAATTAAACTCATCGTACTACTTTTTCCTTCCCTTTCTGTAAAGCTCCTTTACCTGCCAAACCAGACGGGACAAAAATACATTGTCAGTTACAATGAATGCAGCAGTTCAGCAACATTCCTCACTCTTGATAATATGCTTTTAGCAGAAAATGTTTGTTCATGTTTACTGGTTTTATTCAGTGTGATGGAATATTATGGAGTATGAAATGATATATGTAGTAGCATATTCACTGTATTTATATATATTGATATTGATATGATTTTTAAGCTAAACTGAGCACAGTGTCATACTGAGGTCCTCAAACACCGACGTTTCCTTACTGGTCATCTAGAAGTGTACAGTGGTCCTGTGAGGTATAATCTAACAGTAATTTATACTGTGTTGTCAGTGTATTTGTTAACCCAAGCCTTGTTCCAGAGTGTTGTTGCAATTGTTCTGTTTTTTTCCCTCTTAGCATTTGGCTACAGCTGAATTGTTTATGACATTACTGCTTGATATTTCAGCTTCTCTTCAGTTCTGTGAACTGTTATTTTGCAAAATACTTCTTAATCTTTCTTTCTCTCTTTTGCTTGAATTAGATGGTAGCTGTAGCTTTACAGTTTGGGAATTTGTTTTTTTGTTTTTGTAATTCTGTTGTAATCTCTCAGTAAATGACTATAAATTATATTTTGAAAAGTTTGTAAAGCAGCATCATGTATACAGACTTGTAAATGTCATCTTTGTAAAGCATCTGTTCAACTGGTGACCAGCAGAATGAGCAAGATAACTTGTTTTCTAGACCTTTATTTATATGCCAGTTGGTTAAAAGATAAGGACTTCAGCTTTCCATGTAAATATTACATCTTTCCTTAAGTAATACAGAAATTCTGCATTGCTGAATCAGATTTAGATGCAAAACAACCAGAAAATAAAACCCAATGTGAAAATGAACAAAAATTATTTGAATTCCTGCTTTAGACTTGTTTTCCACTTCAGTCTGTGGAATCACATCAGTGGGAGAGCTTAGATCCCCATGAGCACTTCTGACTGATGCACAAGTTCCTGATTTCCTAAACATCTTACACTTCAGTGTGCTCAGTCTCTGTGCTTCACACACTGATTAATTTTATCAGTTTCTCACAAACAGTATACAAATGTTATGTTGATAGTTGCAAATATATACAAAAATGTTTGTGCTCCAGTAGCACCTAAGGGTGTTAAAAAGGTGGCATTTTGTCTTGCTATATACCTTCAAGAGCATTGGTTTTGCCTTGAAAGCTGTCTGGCTTAAATTTAATGTAAAAATAGAACATAAAAACCAAAACAACAAGCTGAAACAACTCACTAGTAATAGAACTGAAGCAAGTAATTGGTATATGCAGTTGTGCTATAATAAAATGTGGGCATAATTTTGTCAGTTCAAACCATGCTCATGCCCTTTCAAAACATTACTCAAAAGTAAATTTGTATTAACTACTTGAACACTATCAGGCATTTAGCGAAACAAACGTGACATTGAAGGGAGTTATTGGGTAACCGTAAACAGTGGCTGCAACTGGCTGCAGGAAAACCCCTGTTTTGTACATTTTTGCTTCATGGCTATGTTGTATACTTGATACTTCTGCCACGTGGAAGCCTGGGAGACAGGTGCAGTGGATGCCACACCTTGTACACAACCTGTGTGTGTAAAGGTTTCTTGGTCAATGCTTATTTTCATCTCAGATTTCTTAGGGAGCTCGTAGGGTCTGTCACTGAACACTTGTAAGAGCAAGAGTTACCTGTTGGCATATACCTGGGTCTATTTAATCTTGCTTAGGGGCAGAGAATGCACTAAACACCTTGATGGCCCTAATCTGTGTGATATTTGAGCTGCCTGAAGTGGTCAGCTAAAAGCTTGCTGGTGTAAATAGTTTATGAAGCTGAGAAAATATAATAGAACCTATTTTTCCTGAAGAAATGTATTCACTGAATGTTGCACACTGTTTTCTGATGATGATAATCAGTTAATAATTTCTCTGAAATTTTTTCATTAATTCACCTGTCTGTGAGGAAGACCAAAACCACTTGTTCATTAGTGAAAAGCACTTTGCTAAAAGAACATCTGGCCCCATCCAAGGGGTGTGTCAATTCCTGCTCTAGTTTCTGGATGTGGATAATTGAATTAATGCTCTGGCCTATAATGGGGACATGCCTTGAATTCAGGCTTTCTTAAACGGGACAATATGTGGCAAATTCCTGGCAGCCTCATTGAGTTCTAGTGCTTTCAGAAGTGTCACTGAACTAGTTAAGGAATATTCTAGATACACACATCAGTTATTCAGTCAGAGGAATGCCAACAGGATGTCAGCATTCCCTGGCTGCAGTTGCTCACAGGTCATTGGGGAGACTATTGGTATTGTCACCTCTGGCAGTACATAAAATTCACTGTAATGCTTGAAATCACCTTTTCATGTGCTTCTCCTCCATTTCAAAGGTTGTCATGATTTCTTAGGTCGTGCTGGAATATGTTGCCTTGAGGGCTGGTGGGTGAGGTCACCTAAATACCATCATTAGAGTGGTCTGTCCTTTGTAAAAGGTTTTTGTGAAGAGAAGAGAGTGCAGTGGCCTAAGAGCAGTTGTTTTCAGTTTGTTGAAATGTGTTTAAAACCCAGTGAAAATACAATTGTGGGTAAGTAGTTGACAGTTATGTGTGTGGAACCTTTTATTTCCTGCATCCCAAACCACTGGAATGACAATGATCCCAAAATCAGGCATTGGTAAGGTACAAGGTTTTTGTGTAGTACATTTAAAGTCAAGATCAGAGGGGCATGCAGAAGAGAAGCTTATGCTGACTTCTAGTTCTACCCAACTAAATCTTGTTAGTTCTGCTGTCATACTCCTGAAAATAAGCTGCAAGTTAGGTTGATTCATTAGGATTTTATCCATTTTATTATTGCAAAAAAAAATAGGTAAGTTAGATTTTAGTTTGTCTTATCCAGAGGATTCACATCCACTTCATCCCTTGCCAAGAAGAGAAGTCTTTGGCCACTCTGTGTTTCATTTCTTATTTACTGGATCACATTCCAGAGATGCTATGGAGATTGCTGTTGCAAATGTCATTGGTGGCCATGGGATAAGCAAAGTGTAACCTAGCACAGTCTTTGATATCTTTCTCTGCCTTTCTCAACAGAAATCTAACAGGCAGTTAAAAGCAGAGGCTGTAAAACCCTTCAGGCCAGAGAAAGACAGGACAGCTATCACTCAAGGCTGAGGAGGGGTGGAAAGAGTAGTATGTCTGGTTCCCTTGCAGAGCAGTCCTAGAGGAGACAAAAAATAATGAAGCTGAGTGTCAGATGTTATCCTTTGAACTTTCTAGGCTTATTCTGACTCCAGCTGTGCAAGGAGAAGGGCTGGTGTGTGGCTTAGTTTAGGATTTTTGCATTAGACCTGGTTATGGGGATCGTTATGAACACTGGTTGTCCTTTAATAAGCAACAACTGAAGTATGTAGTGACTGTGTCCTTTATTTTAAGGTTGAATAGAGATGATCAGTGTTGTAATAGGGGATTAGGTTATATAGGTTTGAGATGATAAGGAAAATAATATAATTGAGGTTTGAGAAAAGTATGGACAAAATCTTCAAAGCCTCATTTGAATTGTCACATTACATCATTAATGTACAGCTGTGTGGTCCTTCAACAGCAAAAGGCCTCTCAGGGATGCCAATGACATTGTTTAAAGCAGTTTATATAGTGCAGTCAATATCAGTAAAAGGCTTTTTGGTTGTTGTTTATTTTTAAAGTCTGTATTGGATGAGTGTCTGATGCTGAAGGAAAGACAAATATAGTGCAATGTATCACAGTTTGGCCTCTAAGTGTCTGTGTTGCAACAGGTTTATTGAGAACTCAATCATGTAGCTTGCATGCAGAGTAGCTACTTGGTGAACTCAAGCTGTGATTTGTTTTCTCAAGAGTCTCCAGTGTCTGTGTGTCAGCTATGCCATGAAGGGATGGACTCTGTGCCAGGAAATACTTGCTGGTTTAAGATACACAAGTCCTAATTTTAAAGAATGCTGGTGTTAATTTTTAGAGATCAGCTTTGTGTTTGGCAAGAACAAGGAGGCCCTGAGAAAAGGACTGAGGGCAGCATTTTTCTGCTATATAAATGCTTAGTGGGACATTATTTTTTAATACTATGTATTTCTGGGTCTCATAGGGTTGGATGAGATGCAAAGGGAAAATCAAGAAGTGAGTTCAGTTCAAAGAGAAAGTCGAGTGTGAAAGAACTGAGCTTTTCAGAAGTGTGAAGGTGGTGGATTAAGTGTGCGTGGAACTATTGTTCACTGAGTTGTGCAGCATGACAGCTAAAAAATGAAATTTCCAGTTGAAATTTGTAGATTGGTTTAAAACAGAAGTTACATTTTTTCACAGTGAATATTGTGGATTTTGTAGTCTGTGACCACCACAGTGAAGCTTCTGATAAGGGTACGAGACTTCTTGGAACAGAGCGAAAAAGTGAAACTCTTACTGCTAATGTCATGGTTTGAACTATTCAAAATTTTGTTTGCAGATTGAAGG
>JBCJKH010048395.1:7805-26092 GCA_039877255.1 Loriculus beryllinus
TGGTTTAGTGTGAGGTGTCCCTGCTTATGGCAGGGGGGTTGGAACTTGATGATCTTAAGGTCCTTTCCAACCCTAACTGTTCTATGATTCTATGCCCCTTCAACAGGACACATGGCAACTTCCCTGCTGGGACTTTGCCCATAATTAAGACAGTGTAGTGGCATGATGCTGTTGCCACCCCTCTTCACCCTGATGGAACATCCCCATCCTTCTGCACTGGGTTGTGCTGGACAGTCCTTACAACATTTTGGCCAGGTTCAGTGGAAGTCCTCAAGCAGAAAAGGGAACATCTGGCCACCTCATTCCCACCCAGGTACTTCATTGGATGATTACTTCTGGATGAAAACGAACTGTAAGCTCAGTTCTAAATTTTCTCCTGAAGAATTACCCAGATTGTCTCATTACATAACTATGTGGAGAGGAATTAATTTCCCATAATATGCAAGAGAACTGAGAAACACCTTCCTTAAAGGAGCTGCTGTACTTCCAGAAACACTCCAGCTCAGAGCTGAGGCCATCAGATTTGGTGCAGAAGGATGGCATTTCCCTACTGCCATGGCTCAGGAACACATCTGTGTTGGAGGCTCTGCTCCTAAGCTTTATATGCCCTCAGGGAGCAATCCGCCTGCCGAAATGCAAGTCTAGCTGGAAGAGGATATAAATTAGGAGAACATATATTGAAGGCTACATCTTGTGTATAGTATGATTATTTGCAGCAGGGAAAAGAAACCTAGTCTCCTGTCCCGTGTGTCAAGCTGGGATTTAGGAAACCCAGCAATCAAATGCAGGATCTGATTTTATACACTGCCTTCATCATTTACTTTGTCTCAGTTCTTCATCAGTAAAAATAGAATAATAGCTCTTCCCCTTGACACTGGGGAAATGAAAGAATAAACAAAGATTATAAATTTCTCAAGCACTGGGATAACCCTGATCATGAATACATGCATAATGTTTTTGGTTTTATTTTTATTTTTTGCTTTATAATATTGTACATAAGGCACAGAGACTCACCATCCCCTAAGATTTGCAGAACATGGAGAAAATACATTATCAGAAAAATCACAATAAAATCTAAGTGGTCTAAAGCACTTTTTTTTTATCTCAAGATAACAGATCATTTAATATCTATATATTAATTGCATTTCCTCTGCCACTGCACTATTCACAGTTCCCCCCATCACCTATGAAATAATTCTCCCGGATATCTTTCATGTAATTGTTTTTTTTTGTTTTTAATGTATGCTTTGAAACTGAATTTCATCCTTCATAAGTATTTGTTACACACACATTCTTAAAGAAAGCATTCATTCTCTGGCACGCAGCATATTTTCCTAAGGAAATTCTGCTGAAAGCTCTTGCACGGTATTATTACATTGAATGATCTTTGCCCACCTCTTTGCTAAAACAGGTCATGCTTTTGTCTGCATTCCAGTGAACTTATGTTAGGTCCATAATAACACAAACTTTTCCACATCATCTCCCTTATTAATCTAAATTTGCCCTCAAGGACAGCCTAGGGATCACCTATCAACTAACAGTGCTGGTAATTAGTCCCCTCCTCAAGAAAAGTGATGTTGATTAAGAAACCCTGCTGGCAAGAGATAAGCATGAGAGGGAAGACAACAGAGCTCAGCATCATTTTAGTTTAGGAAATTTCAGTTGTTCAGATATTTTTTGCATCCCAAACCTTGCTTTTTTCTTTTTTTTTAAGGCATCTACTTAATAGTGTCAATAATCTCAGAAAAAAACCTAAGTAAACTTAGAGAGATAAAGACAGGAGCAGAACATCATGTTTTCTTCTTGCCTCAGATGTGGCATATAATAAAATTGGGAGGAGGAGGGCAGGAATGAATGTATTTCACAGAAGAGCAATATTTTAGTAGTTCTACAATAGAATTCACCAGTCTCTGAAGATAAACCAACATGGCTATTTGCTCTTTGAAATGCAGTAATTAAGGTCTGTGAACACAGGCTTAGGAATATCAACCTGCAAAACCAGCAGTAGCAGAGGATGAAGAAAATAGTATTAAGCTTGAGCTTTTGCATATATTTATGTTGCTGGGAGTGCTAATCCAACTGAATTAAAAATGAAGTATAGCAGTTTGCAGATAAGAATGCCTGAAATGCATAACTGCAAAAGTGTCACTTACGGTAGCACTGCTTTCCATCAGCCCCCAGCTCGAAGCCCGGATTACAGACACAGGTGAAGGATCCCAGACTGTTCACACAACGATGAGCACACCTGGCTCTTAGTTCTGCACACTCATCAATGTCTATGAAGCATAGAGAAAAGCAAAGACATTCATTTGGATATTAAAGTAAAAAATAGTATTTCTCTATATGTACACGGCTGAAAAGCACATCATGATGTTAGTCTACAAATGACAGCATCTGATGAATCCAGGAACACTGAATTCAACATTGCTCTACAAAACAACCTTTTTTTCCCCAAACACCACTGACCTTGAACCATTCAGTGTGAATATTTACAATATCAAGCATTATATTTACAATATCAGCCAAAGTAACTTACTATTCCTGTAAAGAAAGCAATGACCGAATAAGTCGCATGAGGAATTCAGAAGTCCTACCTCCCACTACCCTAAAATTATCACAAAGTCTTCAAAACTACTATATTTAAATTAATGGAACAGGAAATAACTGATTATTTTCTGAATGTCAAATGATTTGGATTGAGTAGTGGCTGGGTTTCAGCAGGTACAATGGAGACAGATCTCGGTCACATCCCTGAATCATGCTTCTACAGAAGTCCAGCTGGGAAGCATCTACTCTAACCAGCAGAGTTTCACCACACCTATAGGTAAAGAAAAAAGGTGAGGAACTGTGGATGGAGAGACGGTTCTTCGCCCAGTCCTCTCTTAAGGCTGTCAAAGTACTTCTCAGCTTTACACTCACTAGTTTGTATTTTGGAGTTAAATGGGATCAAAGGCATCCATTTTCCCAAAATCTCAGTGGAGCATAAAACTACTCATAAAAAATAATTATTGGAAAAAAAAAAAAAAAAGAAAAGAAACAAAGCAAAGCAAAAACTTAAACTAAGCACTGCTGCTGTGGAGCACAGCTGCAGACAACATTAACCTCTGTGCAAAGACTGATGTTATCTTGCACACAGCAAACCCCTAACCCACCTTGTGTTCCTTCTCTTGTTCTGACATTTTGCTTGCAAAATACAGATTATTCATTGCACTGATCCTGGGTCAGTGTCTCACACACAAGAGAGAACAGTCTGGTGTGCAGCTCCTCACCTTTTGCCACAGCAAACCACTTTCTAACAGGTTTTATTTTTTTCCTTCGCATATGCTGCAACCAGTGCCATAGTCATGGCCCCTTGTACTTGAACACAAGTAGCTTTACAAATGCAATCAGCCTACTTGCAAAAAGAGGCCTCAGGCAGTGCAAACACCACACACCGACTCATGAAAATTTCAGGATAAATGACAGCTTCTCTGAAGCAGCCATGTGAGTATAGCTGCTGTTTAGACTAAAATGGGCTCTCTCTCCTTTTTCTGTAATTGTCATTTTGCAAGTAGACTATGTTGGCAAATTCTGTAAACGTACTTTTCTCTTTTTCTGGTTTTTCAAATAGAAGTTGGAAAACTGAAACACAGCCACCATTCCGCACGTTTCTTCCTATCTTTTGAATACAGCTAATAGCTAAAGTATGACACTTTAGTTGCCCTCTGCCTCCTTCTAGCTCATCTTCCAGAGAGCCAAATACTAGCTTGAAGTTTGCAAAGACATTGAATAATTTCTGGAAGAAAAAAACAGTAATTGTATATCCATAGTAAGACATGATGCCTAGCAATTCAAAAGACTGTTGCCATGAAGGTGGGAAGAAAATTTGTTCCAATATGTAACACTGGAAGTTTCCTAGTGTGTTAGTTTATACATAAATTAACGGAATTGTCAACATGTATCTGAGATAAAATGAATAACATGCTGACCCACTTCTGTTTCCATCTATTAATTGTCAGTGAAGTGTCTACACTGCTTCAAAATACTCTGCTTTTCCAGTAACCTTACTCATGAGTAATCGCAGTAAGAGAGGATAATCACTGAGCTGTGCAATGCTACTCACAGAATAGTTTAGAGACAACTGAGTAAAATACTCATGGTAGGAAGTATTTTGCAAAGCTCCCAGCACCACATAAGACAACACTTTGAATACTGGCAAAATCTTGACCAAGTTTTCAAAAGGAGTTTATAATTGGTGTCCAAATACATACCCTGATCCTGACAGGGCTGTTAAAAATCTGTGCACCATGAACTCCACAATTGCTTTTTCCTTCATAAAACTCATAATCTAGCTTCCAAGTATCATATTGAAAGAAAAGCAGGTATTTTGATAGCTAATTGCCCCACATTTCAGCTCAAAAATGCTTTAGATCCTTTTGAAAATCTCAGACTAAATACAAGACTTTGGAATTCAACTCCTTAAGCACCTTTCTTTGGAAATCTTACACTTCATAATTTTCCTGAACAGTAGTTTGTCTATTAATATGGAAACAGTTCTCCAGCTAAAATGCCCTTTGAATTTTAAATAGGTTTTCAGTGACCTGTTTCAGAGCTAAATTGAACCAATTTTCCAGAAGCTGTATCTGGAGCATTATTTTAAAGGGACCCTACAAGAATGCCACTACAGTATCTACAAATCCAGTTGCTAGAAAGCATGGTTTAAGAGATCACAGAGTAATTTTCATTAATAAAATGGTTCTTCAATATTATTGTGTGACATCAATACCATAGAAAGAAACACCATTTCAAAATGCAGACATATATTTGTATAATATATTCTTTTCCATTCAAAGCTCAGCAAACCAAAATGCGTATTAGTATCTTTCTTCCCAATAAATAGTCCATAGTTTCTTACCTAAACAGGATATTTTGTCTGTAGAAAGATAATACCCTGCATGACACTCGCACTTTGCAGTTCCTCTCTCATTTTGACAGATTTGTGAGCATCCTCCATTCCCAGTTGTGCAGGGGTCTATCACTGAAACCAATTAGAACACGCTGTCAACTTAAAGGTCATGGTTTTGTCTGAAAATGATCTTACCTGCCACTGTCATAACTAACAACAAAGATTACTGTAGCTGCAAGAGATTAGACTGGAAAAAAAAAATCTGACAGAATATGGTGTACAGTAAAGCCATTGTTTTTCTGAACACTATTTTCTCTGTTGCTGGACAGCATTTTTTCAGGAGCGGCAACAATGCTTTACACAGTGGGAAGCTGGGCTTGTGTTACACCTTGAAAGTAGGACAAGATAAGTACGTTTCATTTATTTTGCTGTAACTGAGCAGATTTCACTAGTTGCCCTAAACAATAGCAATTAGCATTCCAATATGTGTGAACCCATAAACATATACAGCTGTGGAGTTTGTCACAGGACAGTGTGTATTTAAAAGTCTCTAGAGAAATAAATGCTGAAGAGCCACAGAAGACCTCCTTCAGTCTAAAAACTTATGTCACTCCTGTTATACATCAAGATTTTCTTCCTTTTCTTGAACAAAAACATACCATTTCAAGGATAAGCCACTCTAAGTGCAAGTACTTAGCAACACATTTATAAAGTGCTTATAGAAGTCCCAACCTCAGAGATTTCACTGTGTTTTATGGGTTTATTTCTGGAATACGTACCTGCTGGAAACAAATCTGATGTATCTGCCCAAATAAAGACTTTGCACACAGTAAAAGAGACCTAACTGGGACTATTTGGACAGGTCTAATTTGGGTTAAGAGCCAGAGTTTTCATACCAAAATCTGATATTCTACACAAGGTTGAGGTTTCAATTTGGGGTACTAGTTACGCTAACACACTGGTGAATAACATCACATGGATAAATTTGGAGGACACCTTTGAAAATGTGTCCTCTAGAGTTCTGCTTAGCTTCAAATAAAGCTTTTCAAAAGTCAGAATTCAAGCTCTAATTCAGTTTTAGCGTTTTACTAATTATTGTCTGATTTGAGACATTTGACCGGTATTTCTCACTTGCCTCCAGCCTGAAATCTCCTTCTCCAGCCATCTCAAGCTCTGTACAAGCCAACTTTTATCAAGGCATGAGGAAAAGCACTGGCAGTGCTGTCAGGGTTTCAGTAATCCTGCGAAAGGGTAGAAGCTGTTCTCATTTTTCATTTTTTCATTTTCCTTTTCATTTCCTCCAATTTTCACTTTTCTGTGTAGTCAGTGGCATTTTCAGCCATCATTTGGCAAATAAGAATATTGCCCCAGAACACCTTTAAATTCCATAGTTTAACCTCTGCCATGCCAAGAACGTAACAATTCAAGTTCCAGGCTGAGTTTGCCTTCAGAGTATTAAGAATAAACAAAAAAAAAAAATCACTGTTAAGTATGTAGAACTGAAATTTTCTGTTGGATTTTCACCACAATAGGTTGCAAATATTTTTCCAAGAGACAGCAGCACTTCACTCTACGTGACACTTCCAACACCAACAGCTTAGATCTACAGTTCGACAATTTGTGGTCTACAAAAGATTCAGCTTCAAGAAAGAACTTGTTCTTTGCAGATATAAAAAACTGAGCTATTTGCTGAATTTTTTTTATTTGGTTAAACTAAATGAAATTACTAGCAAACAGCATCTGTTAAACCTGCATATTATAAAGGTTTTCAGAGCATCTAAAGCTTTAATTTGAGAATGATTATAGCACCAGAGTAAACTTGTAATACTGTGTGACATGACAACAAACAAACAACAAATTATAGGGTAGATGTTAGCACAACACAGTAATTTGAATAAAGATAGCAGCCTTGGAAGTCCTTAGACAAGATAAAAGATTGTAAAGGAAAGATCTTCAGGACATAAGACAACCATTGATTGACTTGTTTTCCACTGACGTATCTGTTCCTTCCTGTTATAGGCAGGTTTCAGGAAAAACTAAAAATAACTCATTAGAGTTATTTTTCCTACACATTTGGCTCTTATTGACTTAACAACTTTAGTAGATAACAGACTGCATCCTACAAAACTATTCCAAGCTGTTAAACACTATGGCGAAAAATTCAATTGAATGGTTTAATTTCCTAGATGTTCCAGGTCAGTTTGCCTCCATGCTGAAAGCTGCACTACCCTGCTAGGCTTGGATGTTTCTGTGTGGCCTTTCATGGCTATGGGGTGAGGTATTAACTCCCAAGCAGTCAGCAGGGACGACTCCACACATGCAGCACAGCTATACCTGCTGTAGTAAACACCTTCATGACACTAGTTTCTCTAGTGCTGTGCAAACCAGTGTTACAGCAGCCATCCTTTCTGCTTGGAAAGTAAAATCAGCCAAGCTCACCTCCTCTCACCTTTTTTACTTACATCTCTAATTACCAACCCAACTGTATTCATGGCCACTTTATGCTCATTTGTTCCTGTAAAAATCTTGTCCATCGGCTTAAGTATAATTTTTCTTTCCCAGGTGTTTATTTGTTAAGGTACCTATGGCAGAAAGCATCCTACTCAATCTTCATTTTGCCAGCTGATCTCCCCTTGTGAGACAGATTCTCCTTCCTCTAAGCACAACTGTCATCCCAGAGAGGCTGCACTATTATATTTTGATTTATACCACTCCGAACACAGGTAACCAGGTAGAGACATGAACTCTAGACAAGGAGACCCACAGACAGAGCTGACCTTGCCCCTTAGCCGCTGTTCAGTAGTTACTGGCTGGTGATGAACTGCTGCCTTTGGTGGGTGTCTGACCCTCATTAGCTTCATGATGTGAGGAAGCCAATGGCCACAGCTGCCTGCGTGGTGGCAGAACCTCACCAACTAGGGGAATGAACCTGCTTGTTTTGCTGCTGAGCTGAACCAGTCACTAACAGCTGAGATAGAGCTTTAACTGGCACATGGAGGTTTCAACAGCTCCATGACCGCCTGAGTGACCCAACCAGGCGTCACCACACTCAGACCCTGCCAATCCAACCTCTGTCCCACCACACCACCATAAAAAAAAACACTGAAAAGTTTTACGTAGGCGTCTGCATGTCCAGCTGGCTTGGCCAAGGACAACTCAAGTGCCAGAGGCACAGAGAAATCACAAGAGGTTTGGAAATAGGCTGGAGAACAGTGGAAGAAGGTCTCAGATGCCCTTTTCCCTACCCAAAACTTTCATTTTCTGACTCTTTCTGGCAATCTTGGGGACAAAGCACAGCCACACCATAAAAGATGGAGAGGTGAGCTGGTTGTGGGTGCCCTGTAGACGGCAGGACTTGGGGAGGCCAAAACTGAAGGCCAAGTGCTCATAACACACAGTGTGAGCTGGAACAAAACTGAACAGCAAGATTTACTTACACTTTATACACAGCATATGAAATCTCCCAACAAAAAAGAGGTCATATGGAAATGGTTTTATGACAGGAATTTTAGTGCAATATATCCGTATATTTGGCCCTATCTTACCCTGGCATATCCAAGGGTACTATGTGTATGCACCTATGTTGGGGAAAGGGAGGAGTTGCCTTAAAAACTGATGAATACATGTGAGAACCACCCCTCCCACCCCCTCGAATAATCAAACCCAAAGGTAGCATTTCTCTTTTGCTTGTGAGAGTGCTTGCTTAGAAATCTGAAGGGGAGAAGAAATTAATCAAACTATGATTAGGAGAGACATAAACCAAAATCAGATAAAGAAAAGTTTATGTACAATAAAACCCATTATGGAATTATGTAGAATAAAACACAGGCCAACTTGATATACAACTTGGTGAGTAATAAGATGTTAGAATTACAATATGATTAAGTTCCTAACCTATGTCATCATCGTCAGTGTGCAACAAAGAGCCAGTGGTCTATGAGGCCAAAATCTTGTTCAAAATTGTGAATCAATGTGAACTTCACACCTTAAATGTGTCATTTTAAAATTCTGTTAATAAGCAATTCCTGGAGCTGCTTTTGGCAAGCAGGCTGAAATATGAATGAACACAGCAACCAGAAGCGCTATCTTGGGGTCTTTTTAATTGCCTTTAATGTGTGCCTCCAGGCAGGTAGTGCAGGACTTACCTTCACAGGATCTGGCATCCCTCTTTAGCTGGTAGCCCAGCTGGCACTGGCACTCATAGTGGTCTTCACTGAGCTGAACACAATCCTGCTCGCAGCCCCCCTTGTTAACACTGCAGGAATTGATGGCTGGAGCCAAAGAAGCATTGAAGGAACACGTCAACAACCCAAGAAACTTATTTTCTATTTTAAATACAGTAAAAATACACAAACATCACCAAACAGCTTTCATAAATGCACTTGTCCCCATCCCCTGCATGATTGTCCTTCCTTGCATTCAGAGTGCTTGCTTGACACAGTGTTCCAATGTCAGCGAAAGCTGTGATTCCAGTGAGAGGCAGGCTGTAATGCTGACTGAAGTACAGCCACCCTTTGATCTGACAACAGCAAAGCACTTGAGATTCCACTGAGGTAAGGAGGGAAAAAAAAAGTCCCTACTGGCACTTGTCCATTGGTTTGTTGGGTTTTTTTAATTTGTTTTTGGGTTTTGTTTTGTTTTGTTTTGTTTTTTTCCTGTCACTGCTGTCATTTATTTAAAAATAAATAAATATATACATATATAAAAAAATTGTCTTTCAGTTTGATTTCCTCAGCCTCATGCATAGGAAGCTGCAAATGACAGGAGTCACAAGCTCCACAGGACAGAGTTAGCAAGTAAACCACAACGAGCAACAAGAGGGTCTTTAGTACATCTCTAAAGATGCTGCTTCTTTTACCCAAGTAAATTAATATTCTTTTTTGTTCAACATATATCTCTGGCTTCTAGAGAAACATTTCTCCTCCTGCCAAAATACATTATCACACACCCACACCTATTCGCACACTGCATATAAAAATAAGAGAGATCAACTGAGCCTGTTGTTCAGCTGTACATATGTAAGCGTGAGTGTGTGCAGGACTGCACCTATATGTATTTTAACATCAGTGGATGTATTATGTTCTCAATGGGTAGCTGGAGAGACTATTTGATTCTTCATGAAAGGCATCAAACTCTGGACCCAATGAAGTCAGCAAAGAGCTTTGATATTTATTTTAGGAATATTCATATTAATTCATTTATATGTAATAGACATTAAGAAAACATTAGCCACAAAAGCTGCTGTAGGAAGCAAAGTGCATGTTAAAATACCCAAAGAAAAGCAAATTTTTACATTATCATGGTTGCACACACAGCAGTAGCCAGGAGATACCTTGCAGCACACTGGACCTGACCCTGGCTTCTGATCTTCACCTGTGTCTGCAAACCTCCCACCCAGTTGAAAGCAGCTTGATTTCTACACAGGAGACAGCAGACCCAATACACTTTGAGCTTCCTGCTTGCTGCACATTTGTTTCCAAAGACCTGCTTTCCAGCAAGAATATTCAAATGAGATGAAAATATTTCAGAAGATGAAAACTGCCTTAAATCAGCTCCAAGTGATGGAATATACATCTCAGTTTTTTAGAAGTGCATTTTCTCCCCCCTTTTCTGGGCATAAGCCAATTTTGATGTAAGGGGAAATCAGCAGCAACCTGCTGTACTGAGGATTTTGGAGGCTTCGAAGCCAGAAGGCGATGAGTGTAAACTCCTGCACAGAGAGCCTGCACTAAGGAGGCTGTGCTGCCTGGCCCAGCATGGGGCTCTGCGGGCGGCTGTGGAGGGAGGGATTACTACTCCAGAGCAGCCACACACAGGTTTCACGCCTGCTGCCAAGGCATCGCGTGTGCTACGTGAGAGGAGGTGCCAGACTGAATGAGAAGAGCCACTGGGGAAGGAACAGGGTGAATTGTGCTTGTGCTGTCTGGTGCCAGCGATGCATCTTTGATCAGAAAAAGGGAGAGACTCGGCATATAACAAATGTAATTCCACCTCCTGTAAAGGGGCTTGTGGCTAGAGGTCTGAGCATGTGCATGGAGTTCAGGCAGAAATACGGTATGCCCTCCTGCAAAGATTTACTCTTGAAGTTTAGTAGACAACTTACCCTGCTGTCAAGTCCAGAGAAATATAAATTTTTCAACCCATTATTTTTTATAATAATGGTCATATTTTCACAGAAAACCTGAGTATGAAGCCATAGCTAGATGGATACACAGCAGTCACAGGGTTAGAATATGCAGTCTCTTCAAGCTTGTGTTTTCCATCACCTTCAATCCAACCTTATCACTTACAAAAAACCTCCAGACATACTGTGCTTTTACTGATGTGGAAAAACATAGGTTATAGATTTATAGTGATATCTTGCTACTTCCTGTTAAAAGCCTTAGTGTGCAAAAGTCTCTGCAAAAACCCACATCTCAACAGCTTTTTCTACATAAGGCAAACACCAAAGATAACAGCTGGCACCAGAGATGAATGGGGGTTTGAAAACTCTGTTATGCTTTCATTTCTAGGAGTTTAAATAAGAATACATTTCAGTGAAGACTATGAATTTACATCAGTCTAAAACCACAGCCCAATACTACAATAAACATGTACTCCCTCTGAGTTTCTGCCTTCCAGACACCAGTCAGTTAAACTTTATTGAAATTAAATTTATTACGTTAACATAATCAAGGCACTAAAAAGGCAAAAAAAAAAAAAAAATGGACAATGTAACCTCTGGCTATTTTAATTACCTAATTTGTAGTGAACATTCAGTCTGGCACATGTATCTAAAAGTGAATTCAATATTGAGCAAATCTGTGGGACCAAAAAGCTAAGGAAGAAAAGGTGCATTGAAAAAGATGGGATTCTGACATGCCACGTAGTATCAGAGATCATCAAAGGATTCAAGATGACAGTAATTTACTTTCACATACTACTTATCACTGAACAAGGCAACCCATTTTAGAGGTTGTTTGCCTTAGAGTATGGGCAGAAGTTTCTAATGAGATCAGGCGGAATGACAAACAACAAACTTCAAACCATGTATTTTGAGGCTCATACAAGCAGTGGAGGTGTGGACCACCAGCTGTTAGGTCAGGATCCCAAACATACTGTGATGACATTGTAAGAGGACTGGACTCACTGGGAAGAGTTTGACAGAAGTTCAGTAATCTTTCATGCAATTACACAAGAAAGCTTATCCCAGGTTTTTGACTCTTTTTTGACTCAGGTATAGGCTGAGTATCCCACAAGAAGACAGACCCACTTCCTTATGTATGAGAACCATCCAAGCCATCTAGGCTGCAAAATCTGCTTTCCCTCAAGTGATTTTGGCACTTTTGCTGCCAGAAACGTAGGGTTGCCAAGAAGAAAAAGACAATGTGGAAGGAATGAATATAACAGAAGTCTGGGCTGGGTTCATCTGAAAAGTCTGTCTGAAGGGATGTTTGTTTCTTAGTTCTGCAGCTGAGATAATCACCTTCCATAAAATGTTCATTTCCAGAACGTAGTCTCTTTTCATTTTTAGTACGTGGGAGAGATCATTACATCCTCTAAAGTATCCACACAAGAAATATAATTCCTAATGCAAGCTCGATTTGAAACACTGAATGTTCTGTAGGTCAGAATGCCAATAACTAAAGGGGACCTACAAGGAAGCTGCAGAGGGACTTTTTAGGAGGGCCTGTAGGGATAGGACAAGGGGGGATAACTTTGAAAGAGGGGAGGTTTAGATAAGATATTAGGAGGAAGTTCTTCACTGTGAGGGTGGTGAGGCACTGGCACAAGTTGCCCAGAGCTGTGGCTGCCCCATCCCTGGCAGTGATTAAGGCCAGGTTGGACGGGCCTTGGAGCAACCTCATTTAGTGGAAGGTGTCCCTGCCCATGGCAGGGGGGTTAGAACTACATCATCTTTAAGGCCCAAACCATTCTATGATTCTATGATTATTGGGTTTATTTCTTGATCAGATGAGTGCTCAAAATTGAATGTATGAACTGGTGCCGCAGGAAAAGGCAAAATCTCTATCCCCAATGGTCAGCAGTTAGTGCCCAAATCCTGAGGCTAGGCACTCCTGGATTAACGGTTTATATGAAAAGCTTATCTGTCGTCATCAGTTAGTAACTGTCTTGTGCTCCAGTGCATGAGAGATTATTATATACATTTATTTTGGTGTCTTGTCTAACCTGAAACAGAACTCAATATCCTCCACTCAGTATCCATTTTACGATAGCAGTTCTCTCTGAAACCTACTCCTGTCTCTCATTTTAGGATTTATTTTTGTATCTCCTTGATAATTTCTGAGATACTGCAAAAAGAACTAACCATGTATTAAGCTTTTTAATAACTTCTTGTGAACAAAGCTGTGAAGTGAAAACTTGCTTTCTGATAATGTTCATAGCTAGGACAACTCCAAACTGAGCTTCCGATTATTTGTGTCATGAGAAAACCTCACTATTCTATGCTCACAGAAGGTTTTACACATTATACAGGTAAATTAATTTGTCGTACCACCTACTTTTTTGTGTTCATTCAGTTCTCTTGCTCTTTTTCCCAAAAGCCTTTTTAGTCCTTTTTTGTATAAAATTCTCTCTCCCCATAGCCAAAAATGAGACTATTCAGGAGAAGTAACACAGCTCAAACATCACTTCTTTCATTTCTGTGTCTTCTCTTGTCAGACCTGATCAGAGAGATATGAATTTCTCTCTCTTCTTTTAATTCACAGAAAAGTGCTAGTGTTCTAGTTGAATATGCACTACTCTGCTTTTACATTAATTTCTTCTCTCATACTAGTGTTTCCTTACCCATACCTTACCCAGCTAAGATAATCAAGAAAAGATTGAGACTTTACAGTATTTTTATTGCAGTTAAGCAATGACCAAAACACTGAAAATCTCTGCATGTGGTAAACCAAACCTAGAAGAGCAAGTTCTTTAAACAAAAAAAAAAACCTATTCCCACAGCTTGAGCATTGGTACATCCTGTGTTCTAGCTGCATCAGTAAATTTATTGCTGTGATAATACCAGAAATGACTGATGACATATTTGGCTGACGTTAATCGCAACCAAGGGACTTTGTACAAGAAAAATGACCAAACTGTGAGTGAACTTATTCTGCAGATGTGAGCTGACCAGACTTGACTGCTCTTCTCGTATTACCTAAAACCAGCCTTAAAAAATAAAATAAACAACATTCTTTTCTTCTTCCCAAATGATAGAACATTTTAATCCTTTTTACAAAATTCAACAACTTGACTTCAGTACTGATCTAAATGTAACACAAAGATGGCATATTTTATTTTATTATTGTTTTTAGCAACATGCAGAATTAACTCCGCATGTCTTGTTTCAGGGTTCAAAGCCCAACCTAAGAAAAACAGGGTTTATTCTTCTACAAGCACATAAATGGGCACTGTGTCATGGGCTGAACTGCCAAGTTCCACGGTGCTCTCATCTACATGAACATACACAGGGTAACTCCATACTGTGAATCAGTGGCTTTTCATCCTGGTTTTCAAATACAGGTACAGCCTTTGGGATCATATCCACCCTTTTCCTACTGTTTTGTAATGCCTGTTTCTTGGAACAAGATGTCTGTCAGTATAACTGCGAGCATCATTCAGATTAGCGGAGCAGTTGCCAAAACCTGCAGCCAGCCAAAGCTCGGCATTTAATGTTGGCAGAAAGGGGAGCACATCCACAAGCAAGTATTCATGAGCTGAAGATCTTCCACGGGAGACATAAAACTGATTCAAAGAAAGGCAATCACTTTGGTTTGCAACTTCTTTTGTTATTGGCTTTCATATGGTATCTTTTGCTTGAGTGTACCACAGAGGAGTACAGCAGGGGTTTTGCAGGCTGAGCAAGGGAAATTAGTTATTGGTTGTAACGGAGATGTTACAAACAGGACTGCAGCAGATGAGGCTGTATCCCTGATATACAGGGGCAGTGCAACCTTTTAGTATCCCCGATATACAGGGGCAGTGCAACCTTTTAAAAACGTGCAGATAAAAGGATCAAAGCACATGGGATCGCTATAGGAACAAGGAGCTTTCACAGATCTATAGCTCCTTAATTATCAGCCCACAGCACGAGCAGAATCTCAGGAAAAGTGCTCAAGACTCTCAGATTCACATGCATGGGTACCCCCTGATCGAGTTAAAAGGATTAGCACAAGCTAAACATTCATTCATATACTTGGAGGAGAGTTTTCAGCCCACCCCATCCATACTTCTCACTGTACCATACCTAATAATTAAAATGCAAAACAGACTCAAGCAGACAATTCTGCACTACTGTTTTACACAAAAAAACCCTCAACATATACCAAAGACCAAAGAGATGAAAGATAGGGCTGCTTCCTTTCATGGATTCTCTAAAAACCAGAAGACCTCTGAAGGCATACTTAAATATTTCATTAGCCTTTTAGAGCTCCCTGTCTAGCTACCAGACCATAGCACCATGTTCTAAGATGTATCTTACTAATTCACAAATTTGGCATCTGCTTTTGATACTCCCAAGACAATTTTCTGCTCTGCTCACAGTAGTGCAGTCAGAGATTCTACTTCACCACTGCACCCCTTGACACAGTTAATGGGATCCACCTGCCTCAGCTCATGCCACCACCTGGGACCCAGCCTGGGCAGTCTGATGGATTAAAAGGCTAAATCCAGCTTCTTGGTGGCGATCACAAGCTTTTATTTTGTCTTCAGCAATGAAGACACAAACCACATTTTGAGATTGCTTGGTCAGAAGAGCAGTGTTCTGCCAGGCAGCAGAGATTTTGCTACCTGCTGTTTGTATTTCTTGAAAAACAGGCAAAAAGACTAAGAGAGAACAATAATGGGGCAGAAAAGCCCAGGGCAGTGCTGGAACATGCAGGGAGATTTGACACAAATTAAAAATGCTCAGAATTTGAAAAAAGCCCCACATTTTTATTTGAAACTAAGATCCCCTATTTCCTTCATGCTTCCAGCAAACAAAAGAAATGCCCAAAAGACTGCATCACAGAAACACTGGACACCATCACTCACAAAAAAAAAAAAAAAAAAAAAAAAAAGAAACAATTGAAACAATTGTATGCTCACAGAAAAGAAGGAATAAATTTGGAAACACCTGAATCAAGCTTCTTGAGCTGGAATGGATAATGACATCCTCTGTGAATTACTCAAAACTCAGACTGGGATAGTCAATAAACCTTTGTACTAACGCAAAGACAGGTTTAGCAGAGAAAACTGTGTCCTGAAGTATGTGAAGTGCTTGTCAACATTCACTCACCTACGCAAGTGCGCCCGTCAGCATGGAGCCTATATCCTGCCCAGCACTGGCAGTGGAAGGAGCTATGTGTGTTGACACAGCTTTGCTGGCAGCCACCATTCACCACCGCACACTCATCCACATCTAGAGGAAAAAGGTAGATGATGAGAATTACAAGGCAGCCTTAGTAAAGACATACCCCAGGTCTCCCAGATGGCAGGCACATAGCTTATACAAAATGCAACCATTACACTCAGACTGGGGTTTTGTTTGCTTCGCTTGCGCGCTGTAAACAGAGCAAGGAAAATTGAAATTTTATGGTGTTTTTCAAAGTTCCTGCAGGCACTGCCTCTGTAGTAAGTACTTCTGAAGCCCTTGTTAATTAGAACGATCTGTGACATGGCTGTTTCCTCAGGGCCAAGAGAAAAATGCAGCAAAATAATTAAGGCAAGGTAGCACATTTGGGCTCATAGGTACCACTGGTCAAACACTTGGCTTTTTAAAACATTTGTTGTATGAAGACTTCCTTTTGCACCAGGCTTTTAATCCTTTTAGCAGGTGCTCTTGAAGGTACAAGCACATAGAACTGACATAAATGGAAAAAAGCGATGCAATAACACAGCCCACGCTCTCAATCAACATTACATTTTCAACCACTGAATACACAGGGAGCTTAGACGTTACATTTAAAAAGAATGATGATTTTGTGCCACATTTTCTGTGACTCGTTCCCCTTAGGCTTCCTAGTATTCACCTAAGATTTCCATAGCATCTTTTCAGATGACCTCCCAGAAAAACTGATGATAATGTTTCCAAAGCTAAACAGGTATCTTTCCATACTTCACATTTTAGGGAATAACATTTACCCAAATGAAGAGGGAAACTAGTATTAAAATAGCTTGAAAATGCTACTTTAAAGTTTCATCTGAAAATGATACACAATGATGAACAAAAAAAGAAAAGATCAAGAAGAGTTTAAGTAAACAGGTGAAGGTTTAAAACAGACCCACAAACCTGAATTTCCAAAAATACTAAATAAGCAGTGTCTGCACCTTTTCAGCAATACTGGGGTACCGTAAGTAGCACCTGACTGGCACCTTGACACCAGTGCCTTAAAAATTGTCACAGAAGTAATTGGAAATAAGGGTCAGTTGGTCCTTTCCCTGAGCAAAATTTCACCTGTCAGATCCCTGCCTAGAATTTATCTGTCTGTTCCTTAAGAGCCCCAAGGGATGGCAATGCCACTTCCTTCCATCTCACCAAGGAGTGATGCTGATACCAAATTATTCTCACCACCAAAAACATTCTCCCCTAGCTGAAGCCAAACTTCCCTCCCACAAAAGACATCTAAAAAGAATGCCCCTTTCAACATCAAAGACTCCCATTGATTTAATTGCTCTTTAGATCACATTCTCAAACCATCTAAGGGGTTTACCCACCCATGCACACCAAAGCAGGTGTGAATTGGGAGATTGAGATTTGAAGAAATAAAAAAGAGTGGCTACAAGTGATGCCACGGGGAAGCGTGCCAGCAGTGGAGAAAACACGCAACACAAAGTGTTTCCCCCATATTGCACAGGAGGAACAAGGGACCTGGCTTTCATATTCTTGCTGTTGATATATTTGCTTTGCTTTTAGCCTTCATGGTTTAATTTTTTTAAAATGCTTTTAAGTTTATTCAATTTTAGAAAAATCTAATCAAAGTTAAATGAAAAAAGAAGTTTTAAAGATGACTTGGAAAAGCACAGTGTCTTGGTCATAAAGAAATATATTTAAAAAGTTAAATTTTAATACTTCACATGTGAATTTCACTCACTTGAAATCCTGGTGTTGACTAGTGTTTAAATTCTGACCATTTGCTAACGTGCACTACTTTTTAATCCTTCTGCTGTATTTGCTGTTTTATTAGACTGTATACTACATTTCCTACTGCCTGTGATACAGGAGTAACCAACGTACAGGGGGGTGGTACAGAGGGGTTGTACAAGTAGGTTAGAGAAATTCACTTTCTTAAACAAAAGTACTGTCTGTTGTAAATACCTATCATGTCTATTATTGATGAGGGGACAAGCAGACACTGACCAGCCCCTGAGGGCATGTGTGAAGACTAAAAGGTGAAAAGTTTAAGAAGAGGAAGACTCATTTACTTCATCTTGAAGACCC
>JBCJKH010048399.1:0-13299 GCA_039877255.1 Loriculus beryllinus
CGTACATGTTTCATTACATTACAGCTACCTGTGTTACACGAACTTTGCCCTTTAAATCAAAGGGGGCTCATACTCCTTTCTACATGCTGTGAATGCAGATACACAAAACTTCCTCTTTGCAGATACACAACAATTCATAGAAATAGATATTAAACATACCCAAGCTTCAGCCTAGATACCAAAGTGAGGCTTAGGAACTAGCAACAAGTATCAGCACTAGTAGAATAGTAACAGTCATATAACTAATTATTAACTTGCTATTCAAGTAGAAAACATTATGATGTTTACCTGATGTTCTGTTAGCACACCATCCAACCACCTGTCTGTGCCACTCCGAGTCAAACCCTACACTGTGTTACACTTCGACTTCTTCAAATACATTTACTCGATGGTATCTCCAGCATATATTTTAAGACAGAGTCTTTGGGCTGAGTTCTGGGATACACTGAACACTCTGAACTCCTGCTCACTTTGGTGGTTTTGTGACCCTCAGCATTTCCCAGGAGATGCTCCATGCATCCCAGGCTAAGCCCATAAAAATGTGCTCAAGAGGCTGCAGCTCTGGTGGATGCAGTTTTCCCCTGCGTTTAGAGTGAGAAACCCCTTGTGTTGCTGAGCTACCAATGCAGAGGTGGCTCATGTGGCAGACTGCATGTGAACATTTCATCTTTGGGTAGTCTGGTAACACAGGATCCAGCAGTAACTGCTTCCACTGCTGCGTCTCTCCTGGCTCAAGGGGAAGCATTGTGGGGTTCATGTTCAACCATGCTATTTGGTCCACTTCTCTCTTTGGTTCAACCCCAGATTAAACACAAGAGGGTTGGTCGTTTCAGCCCAGAGCCTCTGCTGTGCCCAGGACACCACCCATGGCATGGAACCACCAGTGGAGGACTGCCTGTGTCCTGGGCAGCTTGGTTCTTCCACACACAGCTCAAAGCACTGTGAGGTGCTCCAGGTCTGGCCAAAGGCCAGAGGTCTGATGGAGAAGTTGCGATGGACAAGAATCACTCTGGCTGTAGGAAAATCTGGAAGCCTTTCCTGTTCTACCCCAGCTTCCCATGAGGAAAAAAGTCAATGCTGAGAGGAGAAGAAAGAAGACGGATGTTTGTACTCTACCCGAACCCATCCACTCAGAGGGGTTCATCCTCCCGGGGCTAATCTACTGGGTGGAGAATAGGGTTCACCCCCAGAAGAGCACAGAGCTGTAGTGCTGCACCAGGAGCTGGGTGTTGGTGTGACACAGCAGCCCATAAAGAGAGATAGGAACATGGTGTCAGCAAAGGCCTGGAACAAAGCTGTCAGCATGGAGAAACACCCAGGGAGGTATGGAAAATGGAACTAAGACATCAGAAATGCCAGATTGGAAATCCCAGCTCTGCCAAGCTAAGCCTGGAAAATGCTGCAAAAGAGCTTTGTAACAGGGAATACATTCTTGAACTACATCTGAAGTGTTAGTCAAGGCTGCTAAGATGCAAGGAGACCTCTACCTTGCAAAGCATTTGTATTCAGCAACCAGCAAACTCAATCATGGAGTTATCATCTGGGATCCTGAGCACACAATAACCACACAGACCTCCACGGAGAAATTTAGGAGTACAAATGAAGTAAGGCCAGTTGCACTGCCTCCACTAATCCCTCGTCGTGACCCTTCCATATCCATTTACACATTCGCTTCTTCCCTAAAATAATTCCAAACTGAATCCAGGCTCTAACAAAGAAAAAACCCCAAACCAGTTTAACTTCAAAGGGCCTTTTAATCTCTCCTTTACTCTGATGAAACAGGCTTTTTGTATTGAAGATGCTGCAACAATAAGAAATGAGAAAGCTCCGAGGAAATATTTCTGCCTCTGTAAAGAAAATTAATATTAAGAGGAAGAAGCCAGACCAACAATAGGCAAGTTAATAGAGGTGCCTCACTGGCAACAGCAGAAATGCTTCCTTCAGCTGAGTACCTTTTTGCTAAAGCACCTGTTGAACCGCACGTTTTGGTGTCAAGTGAAAAAAAGCCACCTCAATAACAAGGAGAAAAATGCAAGAAATAAAAGACACGAAGAAAACCATGCAAACACCATGGGGAAAACCCAACCAAGCAAGCCCCAACCAAGCCAACCCAACACACCCCACACCCAGGGAAAAACCACCACCGAAACGCCAGGCCTTGGCACAAACCCAACCAAACACAAAGCTCAGCTGCCGCAGGGGCACCAATGCTGCTGCTGGGGTTGGACGCCTCCATCCTGTGCTCATGTATCTGAGATGCAAACCAAACTGAGCATTTCTTCTTCACAGGGTGGTGTTTATCAACTCCTGGTGAGGTAAGAGATGAAGCTTCTCCCCAGCAGCACGTGAGGGTGAGGATCTGCAGATCCAGCTCCAAAAAGCATTTTCTGGTCTGCTCAGCGGCAGTGCCTTCAATGCAACACTGACTGGGGTGCTCACACACCATCCTCCAGCTTCAGCAGAAGCCCAACAGCTCTGCCATTTCCTGCTCACCATTTACTAGAAGTTGAGCATCATAGAAGTATTCCCTACACTGGAAATTCAGTATAAACTAAAAAAATCCACTACTCACAGTAGAATTAAAGTAGTAATACTGAGGTTAAGTAATTACACTGCAAATAAGATGACTTTTAGGCTACAAAGATCTGTACTGAGTTACACTTAAAACCATTCTCTGTTCAGATATGCCACACTGAGGAAAAAAACAACCCATTCTCACCTAGAGGAACCTCTGACACAAAGACTGAATCACAGCACTGGGATGAAACTGTTGGAAGAGCACAGGGCATCACCACGGAAATAAACACTATGTTGTCTGTAAAACAGGGCCAGTGTATTTACATGGATAGCCATTCCTGTAAACTATTCCCCATCATATTCATGGAGCATCACCACTTCCACACTGCTGTTCCTGCAACAGCTGGATGTTAAGATTTAGGTAACAAAGCTTAAGGAAACAGCTGTACCATCAGGAAAAACGTACTTGAATTTACAGTCGCTTCTCACAGAAGTGATTCGGCAGCTGGAAGTACAACGGCAGGATAAAACAACGGGATGGGGCTGGTTTGGGGGTGCAGCCTGGGAACCTACCACGCCACTTCCCCCGGCTTTCCTGGTAAAGCTCTTGACCACTCCCAGCCCCAAACCTTGGGAATCTCGCCAAAGCAGCCAGGCAGGGCCAGCGCCGGCTCGGACGGGGGATGCGCAGAGCCGGAGTGCCCCCCGATGGCCACAGCCGCCTCGGCACAGGGAACAGCGGCAACGGCCCGTGTTCAGCATCGCCCCCGAGAGTAATTAAGAGGATGAATTATTATCTGCCAACTTTTATTTGCATGTCATTACGTCTGTGTTTGGTGACGGCGGCTTTCGACTCCGAAGCAGTCTTCAGAGACCAGCCTGGATTACTGCCACAGGGCAGATTAATCAAAGTTGAAAAATACTTCACACCGCGTTTGTGTCCCGCCGCATGACGGTGGTTCCGTGGGTAATGCACCTTTAATCTCCAGATTATTCCGAAAGGAGACAGCGCAAACAAGGCAAAGCAACATAAATTGCTCCCATCAAAACCTCCACGTTACCCAGAAAACCAGTGACCTCCTCTGGCTGCAGCCAGCAGTCCAGCCACGGGATGCCACACACAGCGCCTGCCGCCCAGACAGGCCACCTGACTTCTGATACCCTTTCCCCCAAGGAACTGCATAATTTATCACGCTCTTTGGTGGCGCAAAACACAAACTCTGCAACCCAAAGCGGCACCTTTGTGCGTGAGAATACTCCCTTCATAATGTAAATGAAGGCAGGAAAAAGTAGTTTGTAGCTGAACGTGGGGCAGGACAGTATTTGCGGGAGAAGAGGAAGCTCTGGCATGCACCTCTGAACAAAAGGGAACAAGTGGTCTTTACTCGGAGAGCAGCTTCCTATTAAGACTCACTCCTTCGTACATTATGCCTTTCATCCCCACTCAACCACAAAATGATTTTGCTGTAGGAAATACAATGGCAGAAAAAGATTTACATTGAAAGAATCTTTAATAATAAACTGTTGCAGATCTGCCTACTTCCCCGTGATTTATAATACAATAAACATTGGATGCTATTAAGTCTCATGCACTGAAGACACGCACTGAAAAACTGAATATGAAAGCCCTCAATTCTTCCCTTCTCCAGCCCCATAATAGTGAAATGAGCATGTATAAATGTGCTAAGAGTGTCTCTTTGCATCTTTTATAGCTTGTGTGTATCAATCTGTAAAGCTTATTAAGAAAGTCATTGCTATGCAAAGCAGCACCCAATCTCTTTCTCTTGCTTTTCAACAGAGCGCAGTGTTTAGCCAATAGGACCGGTCCCCGGCCCCTCATTCGGCATTCATAACATGCAACATTTGCACAATGTATCTCTCAAAGGCTGCTGAATAGAAAGCCTTAATACTCATGTAAACAACTGCAAACCAATTACTTAATGAATCAGGCCCACACATAATGAGGTGCCAGACAAAGAGCTATAAATGCATTTTTGCGCCCGAGCCTCTGCTTTAAAGTAAAATCCCTCAGCTGTAGTTTGGGCTTAACTGGCACATCATAATTATTGTCTGGGGGACATCAGAGGAAGCCATTTCTCCTCGCTGGGTCCGGCGGGGTCTCCCCCGAGGTCACTCATCAGCTCAGTGACAAAACGGAGCCAAGAAGAGTTTCTGGCAGCTCCGCGGTGGTGCTGCGTGGCGACGGCCACTCTCAAGTAGTGGGTTTCGAGACCACTTGTCAAAGCAATAAAGCCCAGAAGTGACTGCACTAAGTGGAGCGCTCAAATGTGAGCACAGCAGAAACCTCCCGGTGCGGCAGGCAGCCGCCTTTCCCTGTCCTCCTCGTCCCCACCGCTTTCACCGCTTCCCTCTCCGCAGAATGGGTCCCAAAGGAGGGGCTGCAGCTAAACTTCCCCTCTGGAAGGCTGCAGTGTTGGCGATTCATTTGGAAAAGCCAACTGTAAGAGATTTATTTCCTTAAAGCAGCATCATCGCATATCAGCACATGAGGAGTGCTGCTTCTCACACTGAATGGTGGGAAATGATAGGCAGAAATGTTTTATAATCTATCACAAGTAAGAATTTGAAATAGTAAAAACATTTACTCCATCTGAACAGCATCCGAGATGCAGGAGTCACCAAGCACATCATTAGAGAGCAGTGCAGCAGCTGCAGGGACAAAGCTGGAAGACTTTCTCCTTTTAATACAGAAACAGTTCATTTTAAATGTGACAGATTTTATCGAGGGATCCTGGCAGAAAGCTCCTCAGGGCCTGATCCTTCTCTTCCTGCTGTCCCTCTTTAGTCATTTAGTGAATGACTAACATCCAGCATTTAAAAACTCATCTATAGGAGCAGCCCTGCATTTCACAGTTGCATCACTTGGAACATCATCTTCAAACAAAGCTCCAGAAAACTCCAAAATGAAGAAAAAAAGAAAAAAAAAGAAATAAAAAAAATAAAAAAGAAGAAGAAAAAAAAAACCAGACTTTGGATACAGGGCTCTAAGAACAGATCCCACACAAGAGCAGGAATGTCATTCATCAACACTGTGTTCCAGCTTGTGTTTACTGCACTTGGGGAGTGACAAATGCTGTGATTTTCACACAACTGCACAACAACACTCACAAAACTGAACTGACCTCTTGGTACCAGCATTAAAAACAAGCTCCTGAAAGGGATGTACAAACAGGAGCTCAGATTTCATCAAAAAGCTTTAAAGGCTCTTCCCCAGTGCTGGTAGTGGCAGTTTCAGACCAGGAGCCATGCAGCAGCACTCATCGGGCTGTTCTAACATGAGCAGATAAGCATCTAAAGACTAGCCAGTATTTCACAAGCTGCCCGAGTTCTATCCCATTTTCTGCTGCTTCTTGACCACTAATTTGATTGCTGCTGTTTGATTCCTGTTACATGCCAATGAAGAACACAAGGAACATGCAACAGAACTGCTCAGAGACCCAAGGGAACAGCTGCATTTTAACACATACACAAACCAGCTTCCAACAAAAAACAAGGGAGAGAAAAAGAACAAACTGTGCCCTTTAGGTACATGCAAGGCCACTAATTAAACACACTCGGTTTGAAAGCAAGAAATTAATACAACCAAGCCAGCATTAAATATAACGTCCCCAAATCCATGGGAAGCATTATCCAGTTACAGCGAGATCACATCTCAGATCCACGGAGGAGAAACCCATCACTTTATATCCTGAAGACTTTCTGTTTTCTGTCTGCCCCTCCCTGACAGCTCCCATTGTCTGGCCCCTGAGCAGCCCTGCTGAAAGCAGCTGGACTGGCTCGTTTGTGGTTCACTGAGATGTCAATTGAGTCTGAGAATGGGAAAACAACAGCTGCAAAACAAGCCTTGGCTTTGGCACAAATATTTACTGAGGTGCAAAAAAGTTGAAGATGTGTCAGTAAATAAACATAAATACAACCTTAACCCGGGCTCAAGTGAAGAAATCGAGTAACCAGAGCTTCAGTCCTTTGCTGTCAGTGTTTCTCATTGTGAGAAACATTTAAAACCTGCAGGATTTCACAACTTTACCTTGGCAAGGGAGGACTTGGGCTCGACGAGGGACTGGTTTCCGACTGCGTTTGGTGGCGCTCTCTTGCTTTGGGACCGTTATCACCAACATCCCAACCTGTTGGGTAAAAAGACCAAACCTGAGCGTTCACCTAAGGCTGGCTGGGCCGCAGAGCAAATGCAGCCACCGCAGCAACACTCCCGCTTCCCAGTAGATTCATGGAATGGTTTGACAACAAAATCCAGGGAAGAGCACGCACCACACAGCTACAGTACCTGCCTCAAGGCTGCTTGCTCTTAAGCGGAAATTAGTTAAACCCACAGGAAGCAAGACCCCTTCTAGCGATTAATTCCGATGATGATTTCTTGTGAACAGTGACGTTTTTACATGTTTTACCTCATTTTGGAAGAAAAAGCAAACACAGATTCTCTACAGAGCTGAATGGCAACTTTCTGCTAAGCTGAAAGGATTTCTGGGCTCTTTTTGCTCTTTTCTTTTTAATCCCCGAGTTCTCATCACTTCAGTTAACCAGGAGAAGAGGCTGTTTTCATTCTCCTTCCCCTTAAACATGGACTATTTGGGATAGTTACAGTTCTTGGCTGTAACTTGATTTTGTAATGTAGATTTACTAGATCAGTATTTTCAACCATTCTCTTGAATCAGAGCTGTGTTTGGGAGACACAAATCTTGGGGGTTTTCTGACTTACACAGCCAAATCCCCAACTATTCCACAATCTTTTATCCACGCTTCCCTTTCTTTCCTTCCCCTCCGCTCTGTATCTCATTCTGTAGAGACTGATTTAAAAAGAAGAGGTAAATGAATTCATTCACTGGGATCGTACAATTGCTCATCTTTGTGCTCATTTCCAAAGGACACGATGCTCAAGCACAAATCCCGCTTTAAAAGGCTACTTTGCATGTATACATGTACAGCACTGCAATTACAAACAAGCCCCAATTGTCACCAACTTTGCTCCATCCCAGCAGCATTCAGTATTTCTGTGCATCTCAGACACTGCTTTCCACTAGTGAGGAGCCGCTGCAGCGGATCACATCGCTCTGCGCTTGGATGTCAGCAGCACCAATCCTGCTCACACTCGGGTGCTTCCACCAGAGGGGTGCAGCACATCTGAGTGGAGCAGGAGGTGGCAGAGCTCAGGTACTGGTGCTGCACTGGCAGCAATGTGCTGCCTGGGGGACAGAGTCCAGCTGCTTCCCAGGAATGCGTGGGGAAAAAGGAATCAAAGACAGGAGGGAAACAATGAGAAAAAGGGAAAAAGGGACCCACCCCCGGCCTTCTCCATGATGTACACATGCAGAGGAGCAAAGACCTGTGAGGATCATGGAAGGTGTCCTGGGTGCAAGACAGAGCAAAGTGGGTTCGCACTGAGAGACCACTGGCCACAGGGGAATGAATGGGTATTAACCCTTGTTTGTACATTGCTTTGGGGAAGTGAAAAAGCCAATTTAACCTCACCAAGTCAGAGCTCCCAGAAAGTGCTTTTCACTCCAGCACTAGTGCTTCACACAGGTGTATTTTTCAGGGCTCTCATGCACGGGTTCAAACTATGAGACACACCGTGGCTGAGATGATCTGCTTGCTTCTTGCCTGGGGATGGAGCAGACTCTGTCTCAGCAGGCTTCCCGCTGCCTCAAGGAGGCCTTGCACAAAGCCCAGGTAAGAGAACACCACAGGTCACAGGCTCTGCAAACATTCAAACTCCAGTTACGTTTCTCCTGCCCTTAGCCAGGACTCCAGCATGTGCATGGTTTGATCCTTGCGTGGAGGAGAAGTGAAGGAAACGGCCTATGAACAGAGCATGAACTCCAGCCACCCTTCCCATGGGCAGAGGGACACATCCACCTCATTACAGCCTGTTAACAGGCTGAATACTTTTCCTCCTTCCCAATAACAGAGAGTTGGAAAGGAACAGAGGGTGGCCTCAGAGGGTGGCCTCAGAGGGCGTTAGTGCACTGGTTAAGAGGCTGCATTTGACATCTGCCTCTCAAAGCCTTCGCCTTGCTCCAGTCTTGGCCTGGAAACCCCACCGTGGTCAGGGACCCAATACCCAGCCTGCTGCCAATGAGATTCCCTGCAGCAGGCACAAGCTCTGGGAAGTGCTACAACATGTGCATGAGTAACTTCCTCTTCCCGTCCCTCAGGGCAGGGACATGGAGCTCATCTCTGACCCAGGCAAGCCCACCTCACCTGCCCACTTGGCACTTCAAAGTCCAGGTCTCTGCCAGCCCTACCAAAGCTGTTGTGTGCAGCTCTCCTTAGGTGTTTACATGCACACCAGCCTCCAAAGGCCGTTCCCCCAAGCTGTCCATGCCTGTGCTGGTTCCCCCTCCTTCACAACATCAAACTAACACAAACTACTTGTTCTTCACCTGTAAGACCCTCCAGAGCCCAGCTGTGCCCTACCTGTCAATTGTAATGCATTGCTGGGCTACCAATCCCCCCTCCTGCCTTAGCTACAGCAGACTGCCTTGCCCATCAGTCCAGTTGTTCCCCTTGAGCATCTTTGCACTGCCTTCCATCCTATGCACCCTACAGAAATGGAAAATCTTTCTGGGAACTCCTAAGCCCACCAGCTCACATCCCTGCAAAGCCTGCAGGGCTGTGGCACCCAAGGCGTATGACTGCACATAGGCAGGCAGTGTGCAGCATCCACTGCTCTGTGTGCTGAAGCAATAGCCTGGCTCTTACCGCCTCTTTCCCCACTCACCCACTTAATCCCTGTGCATCCAACATGCCCACATCAAGGAAGAGCCTCGGTTATAGACAGGCAGCACTGACAACAAAACCAGCCCCAAAACAGCAGCAACAAGCCAGTGTCAGAACATGCAAGTAACTGGTGCAATGTGCACGGCAATGAAGAGGAGATACAAGAAATCCTCTGCTAGGAGAGGAAACTCCTAGACACTTTGGCTCCTGATAAAGATGCATCAAACCATAAAACCCTTATGTAGAGCAGTATTTCTCTCATAAAACTGATCATTGAGCTTAAGGTTAAATGCATCTCAGTTAAAAAGATGGTTTTGTTCTCTGGTGTGGGTGTTTCTGTTGTTTGTTTCACCAGAAGATTCTAACTTGCCCCTGCTGCAAGCTGGGGCCGGAGCACCCAGCACAACACCACAGCCCTGGTGAGAAACATGCACCAAGTAACAAGGGAAAAAGGCAAAAGAGGAAAGAGATGGGTTTCAAGCACATCAGCAGTGAGCAGATGAAACCCCTGGATAAAGGGATTGCAGTGCTACTGAACTCATTCTGCAGGGAGCAGTGGCACAGGGAAGCAGAGGTGAGAGGAGGGCTGTGACTGTGCTGCTGGAGAGCAGCGGCTCCTGATGCCATCTCCTGATGCCTCCTGGCTGTACACAGCCTCGCTAAAAGCACCTCTCCCTGCCTGTCTGAAGTCACTGAGTTCTTGCTACACCAGATAAAGGCAGATGCCATCTGCTTGATGTTCTCTTCCTATGCGGGGTTTCGAAGGAGCAGCCTCACCACATCACTAGCTCTGTATTCCAGAGGCATCCCAGAAGCAATTTGGGTGCATGGGGTGAAGCTGTCTGAGCGGCCAGCCCAGACTGCACAGACATGACTGACCAAGCTTGATAAAACTCAGTCTTCAAACCCAAGCTGGGATGTTGATAATGGAAAGCTCTTAATCCCACTGTTCGAGCGATGCTGCAGCAGAAGGGGAGCTGGTGTGGCCCAGGTGACACTGCTGTCCTCACGCTTTCTTCCCTAGGCACCTACCCCTCAGAACAAGCAGGGGATCTGCAATACCACTACTCATTACTAATTAATTCAAGATACTCTGCCCTTTTTACCTTTGAATTAAACATGTGGGGCCAGACAGCTCTCATGGCAGCTTTCACAAGTCTGGGCTGAACAAAACGGGTGCAGGTTTCTTCATTAGGCAACAGTTCCAGGAAAACCCACTGTCACTGCACAAGGAAGCAATATTATTTTGTTCTGCTGAGCAGTTAAAGTGATTTTTAACCAGAACGCACTGTACCAGCACAGTGCTTTCTCCATGTGCTCTCCCTATGGCCTAGGCTGCAGCATTGATCACTTTATAGCCAAATGCCTCAGCAGCTAAAGAAGTAATGAGATTGTTTGCAAACAGAGAGGTAAGAAAGCTCTTGGCCTTATAAGTGCAATGTTTATGTCTTGCTGCTGGTGCTACCTCTCACAAAGGAAGAAGGCCACACTTTAAACATCAAATGCAGCATTAAAGCCCTTCACTGCATAGTTCCAGCACAGAGTCACCTGCAGACACCAGCACCAAATCATCTTTGTACAAGCAGTGCTTGCCTCTGTCTGCCTAGGAATGGGAAAGCTGATCCACAGGGCTGCTGGGTTTTGAAATGCAGGCTGGGAGAACACAAACACCACCGTGTTCATGTGCAGCCCCTACAGCTTGTGAGCAAACCCGAACTCTTCAACCCGAGCCACAAAGCAGTAAGCAAGCTGTAGGATAGTAGATACTGCTCTACCATGAGAGGAACAAGAGCACTTTGTATCCCACTCAAAAGCTGTGAGGAGCTATCATCCATTATTTCCTATTCAAAAAATAATCAATAATCCCCATATGCAAACGGAAGTAACTGGAGAACAAAAGAGCTTTCAAAGAGTCAACCCAGCCACATACCTGTATCTTCCTCCCTTACACAAGTGAGAGCCTACACCAAAAAGAACTTTCCTTTCTCCATGTGCTTTTATCACCAGTAAAATAGTGGCTTGGGTATTTTGGCTGTCACTAGACCTCAAAGCCAAGAGTGCCTTGAAAGGAATGTTATCAGACCAGCTCAGCCCATCAGCTGTGTGGCTGTACAGTTTCCTTGGCAATAGTTACTGCATCCTGGCACGCCTGGGCTATAGGTCCTGTACCAAAATAGGAGAGTAACAGCAGTTCCTGCCTGGAGGAGCTTTATCTGAACAAGCTCCTCCACAATGCTAACACCAATTACTGCACTTGCTGATCACCTACAAAGAGCTACGTGGGATTAAAGTGGACTGTCAGCTGCACTGCCACTGCCAGCACACAAACAGCCATCACGCGTGCCTCTGCCCTGGGACCAGAGGTGACAGTGCCAGCTCTACACCGGCTCCTGTACTCACCGATCTCCCCTGCAACAAAGCAGAACACTCGTGAACAGAGAGAAGATAAAGGCAGCTGCAAACCTGACAGAAGAAGTGCAAATGGATGGGGAAAGCCTCCAAATTAAAACCTGGCAGAGCACTGCAGCAACCGGTGCCCAGAAGTAGCTCAAATAGCAACAAGGATCTCCCCACTTTCTTCCAATGGAAAAAAGGGATAAATAACAGTCACTATAATACTATAGCAATACAGAATCACAGAACAGTCAGGGTTGGAAAGGCCCTTAAGACCATCCAGTTCCAACCCCTTTGCCATGGGCAGGGACACCTCACACTAAACCATGGCACCCAAGGCTTTGTCCAACCCAGCCTTGAACACTGCCAGGGATGGAGCATTCACAACCTCCCTGGGCAACCCATTCCAGTGCCTCAGAACCCTCACAGTAAAGAATTTCTTCCTTATATCCAATCTAAACTTCCCCTGTTTCAGTCTGAACCCATCACCCCTTGTCCTGTCACTGCAGTCCCTAATGAAGAGTCCCTCCCCAGCATCCTTGTAGCCCCCTTCAGACACTGGAAGCTGCTCTGAGGTCTCCACGTAGCTTCTCTTCTCCAGGCTCAACAGCCCCAATGTTCTCAGCCTGTCAAAGTATCAGCATCATCTGTGCTGTTCCTCACTCAGCAGCCACAGGAGCGAACCCAAACCCATTTCCCTGCTCTCTCCCCATCCCCAGTGCAGTGCTCCCTGTGTGCACTCCCACATCCATCTCACAGCATCCTCAGCTCCCCACATCCTCCCGTGTGGTGCAACCATAGTGAGCAGTTAAACCACGAGCTGCTGCTGGAGGAGTGCATCAAGGGCAGGTAATGGCCTTGTCTCAGTGCCTCTGATGCAGATGCACCCATAAGGTGCGTTACACAGGGGAAAGCAGCCACCTCCTGCCCTCTGCTGCTTTCCCGGAGCTCCAGGGCTGATTAAGAAGCACTTACTTAAGCTGATGGGTTTCAAGTGATGCTACCAGGGGCAAAGGGCTCTCTTGGAAGTGCCCATTAAGGTTTCAATTCCCCTGCCTTGCTCAGAGCCCTGGTGCTGGGGTGTGAGCTGCTGGAATGACCTCTGGTAGCAGCCAGTGGCTTCATTAAATAGTGAAGAGCTGAACTAGAGAGCACCCCGAGATCCTTATTCTGTTTCCTGTTCTTAAAGGAAGCATCAATTATTTACTCCTGTGCCTCAAGGCCTTGAAGTGAAGCCAAGCAGTGAAGCAAAACCTTGTTTACAGGGGCAGGTGCCCAAAGGGAAGGGTCCCAGTGATGGACACGTTTGTGAGCCAGTGATTTGTCAGATCTAATGGAGGTGATGGGGTTAGATGGGTGGAACGTCAGACCCTGCTCTGGTGGGTCAGACCCTGCTCTGGTGGGTCAGGCACTGCTCCAGTGGGTCAGACCCCATTCTAATGGGTCAGGCACTGCTCCAATGGGTCAGGCACTGCTCCAATGGGTCAGGCCCCACTCTAATGGGTCAGACACCACTCTAATGGGTCAGGCCCTGCTCTGATGGGTCAGACCCTGCTCTAATGGGTCAGGCATTGCTCCAGTGGTTCAGACCCCACTCTAATGGGTCAGACCCCACTCTAATGGGTCAGACCC
>JBCJKH010048399.1:18878-41953 GCA_039877255.1 Loriculus beryllinus
AGAGAAGCTGTGGCTGCCCCATCCCTGGCAGTGTTCAAGGCCAGGTTGGACACAGGGGCTTAGAGCAAGCTGCTCCAATGGAAGGGGTCCCTGCCCGTGGCAGGGGTTGGAACTGGGTAAGCTTTAAGTTTCCTTCGCAACCATTCCATGATTCTATTCTATGCAAGCTGCTCGGAAATGAGGTGTTCCAAAGTAGAGGATGGATCCTGGCATTACATTTAATTGACTGGATGCACTTAATAGGCAATCTAAATGTTAAATGCATGTGGTCCACAGTAACACATAGCAGAAAACAGATTATTGCTGCACATATTCACCCATAAAGCTCGTGTTACTGAGCTTTGACTCTGTAAAAGTTTTGACATGCAATTATAAATGGATGTATTTGTTTCTGTTGCCAGCACGGTGCTACATTCCTTGCTCATCTCTTCTACTTGACTGACTGTTTTAAGGACAGAATACAAATTACTTATCCACATAGAGAAAGAGAAGTTATCCTGCTATAATTGAGAGTGTACAAATGACTAAAATAGTCTATCTTCATTATTTGATTCAAACACTATTAAAACTAGAATATAGCAAAGCAGTTCCAGCTGCTCTTCAGTTTCTCATTAAACATTAGAGGGAGAATATTTTTGACTTTGTCTGGGTTTGAAAGAGCTGGTTTATAACCTTTTGTGTTAATGTTTAAAATACATGAGCAGGCTGCTATTTGTAAAGCTCACTGCGTATTCAGGCTACCAAACATAACTCTCTTTAAAAGAAATAAATAGTAAAACACATCATGCATGATAAAAAGCTACTAAGCCCCAGAGAAAGACAGATGATGGAAGCCTCGTGATGAATTCACACCACAGCAAACGTGTGGGCTTGTTTAAATAACTGGTTTCAAGGGTGGAAAACAGACACCCTCCTGGACACTGTTTTCTTTGTGGGATGCAGAGCTGTACATATTTGCCCTGAGACAACTGAAGAACCTGCATTCCTCCTTGACCATCTCCAAGGCTGATTAATGAGCACAACCTGCTTGTCCTTCCCCTCAAAGCCCCCTCTCTAGATTGCATTAGCAGCACAGGGCCCAGCTCGCCCGAGAAGTGCCAATCAGGCTCTGGGTGTCATTGATTCAGGTATCACTGGATGCAAGTCCCAACCTGGCCATCCTGTGCCAGCAGGCATTTAAACATCTCCGACACTTCTTCTGGGAGCTGAACCTGATGCTTCCTCAGGAAGAGGGCGTGCTTGCTCAGGCAGGTCCGCAGCACATCCATGTCCCACCACTGCTCCGGCCTGAGGAACAAACCCAAGCACTGTCAGTGGGACACCCCATGTACACCAGACTCACAGAGGCACCACAGTGGTCAACCTGCAGCAGAAAAAGCCTTTGCACATTTTGCCCTTAATCCCCACTTTCTCTTTCAAAAATGTTCCAAGTGGAAGACAGAAGTTGTGACTTCCACTAACATGGGAGGATGGGCAGGGACCACCACCACCATCTCTGACCCCAGGCCCATCCTGAAACTCAGGATCAGGAGACATTAAACCCTTTCTGCAGCCCCCAGTCCCAGCTTGGGCAGGCCTCATTCCATGAAGTGCTCTGCTCAGCATCTTCTTGTCTTTTCTATATTAATAATCATTTCATTGTTTTTGAGCAAAAGTGCCTTTTCCTTCAAACGCACAAACTACAAACACTGCCATCCTGTTTGCCAAAGATGTTTGTTTCTCCAGTTGCTCCAATGAAGTTTGACAAACAGAAGAGTGAATTCCAATTAACTCCATGAGTGTTTGTCCCCAAGAAACCATTCAGGAGATACAACAAGGTATTAGTGCTCGCAGGCATATCAGCCTCGAAAGGAGAACCAGGTATAGCTAAATAGACCATTCTTCAGCGCTCACAAGTGCCCCGATCCTGCTAACACTTGAGCATTGCTGAGCCTCAAACAGGGAGGAAGGTCTAGACAGAAGCTAAGTAAGAAAGAATGGAAATTGTTTTCATTACTGCATTAAAGAGACCTTAAAAAAATAAATCAATTTTCACTTGTCCTTGTGGCAAAAGCACAGGAAAGCAAAAGCCCACTTTGAATAACGGAGGTTATTGTTTTTAAAGGCTATATGCATCTTCTGCTTCACAGGAAAATAATCTGCTTCTCAAAATGACATCCCCCATCCTCCTGTGCCCGAGCCTCGCGCTAAAATCACACAGATTACCGGCTGAGAGGTCTCTGAAGTTAATGTGCTTCCCTCCCTGCCGCAGCAGCCTGGGGCGGGGGATGCTGCCTGGAGCGGTGAGATTCACCAGCACAGAATGGAAAGGAAAACAAACACATTTGTTTAATGTCCTTGTTTGGAGCTGCACAAAGATCAGCACTCAGACATCTTCATGTCCCAGTGCGACCAAGGTCTGGTCCCGGGCCCGCTTTCCTTGCCCCAAAGCCGACTTGGGAGGAAAGAACGTTCATCACCCTCACAGGCACGTTTTGTGTGAGATACCTGCTTTGCTCTTCATCCTCTGCTCTGCCTTGAGCCCGGAGCGTGTTCTCCGGTAGGAGGCAGCCATCCAGTGTGCTCTGTAAGGAAGCCCGAAGCTGATGAAGGACAACAGCTTCACATGCTTCAAGGTCGCCGTCTTCCAGCCTGGTGGCCCCGCTGCAAAATGAAGCGCATATTAAGGGCAATGGCTATGCAAAGCCCAGAGAACAGCCTGGCTCTGGAGGCAGAATGTCTAACATCCCTCGGGCTAACAGGCCAGCCCAGAGGGACAAACATCCATGACAATGCCCTCCGCAACAGGGAGGTCAAACCCAGCCCTTAGGAAACACCAAATTCAATCTCGCACCTCTGCTTCTGGCAGGGAAAGAGGAACCTGCACAGGTCCACTTGGTGAAACCACTAATCCCAGTTTATGGAGCCTGACCTATAGCTTTAAATAAAAGTTCACCGCCGTTCCCAGTTGTTGGAATGAGGAACCCGTGCTGCAAAGGGACAGTGAAGGCTTTCTGAACCAGGGGATGTTAACATATGGGGTCTGGTGATTCTCCTTGCTCTTTTACCTTGAAGAGATGATTTTCATTTCAGGCAGGAGGGGAGGGAGGCCTCTTAGCAATGTTTGTTTGCAGGAGCCTGGGTGCTCTTTGCACCAGCCATTTGTCACCGCAGACGTGGCTCGAGCCTCAACAGGCTCCTGCAACGCTGCTGGGTAACGGCTTCTCACCACCCCAACGCGGTTACAAGCGTGTGCAGCCGACACCAAACCTACCCCAGGCTTCCCCCTGCACAAACAGCAGCGAGCAAGACCCCAGGGAGAGGGTGAGGTGTGAGGAGGCACTGCCTGCCCACCGGCCCCACCTGCTCCAGGAGGAAGCAGCATTAACCTGAGCAGCTCCAGTGTCACCACGTGCTCGCCCTGGTACAGCGCCTGGCGCCGCGGGCTCGTCCTCACCACGTCTTCTATCTGCTCCAGTGCCCGGGACAGGGCTGCCAGGATCCCACGGGAGCTGCGGAAGGACAGCAAACAGGGCTTGAAGTGACCTGTGTTGGACAGGTACTTAAATGCATTCCCATCACACCAGCTGGAAAACACACTCTCATTTTAGCTTTTCAAAGCAAAGCAAGAGCACAAACCACGCTGCTTCTTGAGCTCTGTAAGGAAAGGGGGGGGGGAAAGGCAAAGCACATAAGCAAATAAAGCATCCAAAAATGAGCCAGGGCCTGAGACACTGCATTGAAATCACCCCCACACCGAGTGGCTTAATTCCTTCACCACCATCCTAACAAATCTGGTGACCACCTACAGGTATGGGGACATAGCTGGGACCTCAGAGGGGTTCTGATGAAGCTGCACCTCTATAATGATGCAAATGAGGACTTAAGACGTTGAAACAATGGAGAAGGCTAATCCTTGCACAGAGGTGTAAATGGCTATTCAGGTCCAGGCCGGCTGCCTGCTTTGTTGGGGTCTTTCCAGGCCAGGTCTCCACCAGCAATGCCCCAGCTGGGCCTGGCCTCAAGGAAGATTTGCTTTCTTTCTTCCCCACCATGTGGAAGCTGACATGTTTATACAGCTAACCCTGCAGTACACCCCTCCAGCACAAGCTCCCTGCACCAAAACTTGGGTCATTTCAGTCTTGGTAAGCTGTACCCAAAGTTGTGCTTCCCTGTGGGGCAACAGTGAACAATGAAGTGGGGGCTGTGGTGCATTTAGCCGAGTTTCCTAGACATTTAATAAGCAAAACAATGCCAGGGAGATGACATATGCAGTTAAACAGAGCTTTTTCTTTCCCCCCAGTCTCACAACCCCTGTGTTTCAGCAGCGGGCTTGTTTCCCATTGTTTTCCTCCCACTGGGTGGTCCTTCCAGGGTGCCACTCGAGAGGGATACAATAATAAAAAGGGAAGGGGAAGGAAGGGACACCAACATAAAGCAAAACAAAATGTATGACAATCTGCAGCAGGCTACGGATCAGAGGTCAGCAAACAAGAGGTCCTTCTCTTTTACAGGTTGCTTCCTGGAAACAGTCTGATTAAGCTGACAGCTTGAATTATGTGTTACATTTTGTAATGCACAATCCATCTGTGCTAAGTCCTCTTCAATGCAGCTGAAGCAGCACAGGCATAAGCTCTGTTTTCCACCCCCCCAGCACAGGCCTTAAAATAGTCATCATCTTTCCCTGCACTAAGTCTCAGAGACCCTCTTCCCCCAACACCTCCCACTCCTCGGGTTTAAGCCCTTAAAGAAAGGGCTGGCTGCTGTAAGGAATGGGGAGAGGAGATGGAGCCTTTCCCCTCCAGCTCACACCAGCAACAAGCAGCTGAGGGCAGGAGCTATGGGGTGGCTTCATGGGGTGGGAGCAACTCCAGTGCCTCCAGGGGGCTGCTCCAAGCCAGGCAAAGCCCCTGCTCACAGCATGCTCCTGGCTGAAAACAGGACAGGAAACACACAGCCCAGGCTGTCATGGGGGTCTGCGAAGGCAGAGTGAGTCTGAAATGCACGTGGACAGCCTCGGACCAACGCAGCCACCCAGCAGTGCTCGGAAACACTGCAGTGGTTTCGCAAACACCAGTATTTTTAATAACTAAGGGAGCAGAATTGCAGCACCCTCCTGTGAATAGCAACCAAGGCCACACCTCAGGCTGAACAACCCTTCACAGCAGCATCACCTTGATTTGGTTAATAGCTCAATGATGCTATCACAATGACCCTTCTAGCTGGAGAAGGCACTTTGAAACTAGGCTGAACTCACCCAGAGGTGAAATATAACCTGCAAACACTTACTGGGGGGGAAACCCCGAAACTTGATAAAAAAAGAAAGAGAATGGTGCCTCTGCAGTGAAGTAGGAAAGGCATTTTCTCCAAAAATGCAACTTGTGACTTCCTGACAGGAGCAATGGCTTTGGTTTGCCTCTTGAGTAAGCTGCAGCCTCTAAACACAACAGCTCTTTTCAGCTCCATCACCTGCACTGCTTCCAAACCATACACCAAGAGTGCACGAATAGCTCCAAAACAACAGGCGAGGGAACTGTGCTTCATGTGAATGCCCCAGCAGCCGCCCTGCTGCAGTGGGAGAGTTGAAGCTACAGATATTTCAGGTTCAGATGACAAATATGCAGAGCTCTGCATAATTCCAGCATATTTCTTCAGCCAGCACAGGAATTTAAGATGAAAACCCACATGGACTGAAGCTGTGCCACAATGAATTCAGACCAGGAAAAGTTGCATTCCCATAGTCAGTGTAATTCATGTAATTGAAATCCTTGTACTATCAATTTGGAAACTTCTCCCCAAGGTTTTCAGCTCCCAAAGTATTCTGCAGGCCTCCAATGTGTACACTGGATTTCATGGGCATCAGGAAGATGGATTTGGAAAGCCCACCTGGTGATGAGCACCAGGGGAAGGCTGCTTCCCCTCCATGAGACCTTCCCTACCTGCCACCTCTGAAAGCTTTCCCGTGGTTTCATTTTCAGGTAAAACACATCACAGTTTGTATCTTCCCTGCAGGAAGAGCCTCGCAGCGATCCCGCTTCCATGTCCTTGAGAAACAGAGGCATTCAGCTTGGCACAATGCAGAGGAAACCTCCCTGTTCTGGTTTCAGTCATGCTCTGGAGATAATGCAAGCATGGAAACCTTTTGTGTAATGTACCTGGGCCTCGAGAGCATTGCACAGTGCTTCCATCGCCCATGGACTGCAGGGGGAACAAAAGGTTAACCTGCCACAGCTCCAGCAGCAACTTCCCTGCTAGCTGCTCTGGTTAACAGGTGGTTACAGCAGAGACACTGGGGAAAAGCTACTTAGATGTAAATTAGATGATGTTCCCATAGCAAGCAACAGCCTGATGCAAATGGGACATGATAAAGTTACACGAGTGTATATTGATGGTTGTGAGTTTCTTCTCAACCTATTAAAATACAAGCTAATATTGAAATCAGCACGTAGGACTCCTAACCAGGAGCACAGGAAGAACAGATGCGTTCAGCTGCAACCAACCAAAGAAGAAACAAACCAAAGCCTAACTGGCAACAGAGTGCACCTCATTCATCAGTGGTAAAAACAGTGCTTGCTGCTGTACATGGTCTCTCCACACCACACAGCCACCACCTAACCACCCTCTATCCAGCTAACTGCTCCAGCTAGGGCTGTTCTGCACATGAACAGTGCTGGCACAAGGCAGGGAGCCCCAAAGGAAGCAAGCAGCACCTGCTGGAAGACAGCACATTCCTGCAGATAAGGCTTTCTTCAACGTTTCTGTTGTGACTGGAAGCAGGAAAATGCTGGTGAGGAGGGAGAAGGGGGTTGAGGAGGCAGAAGACAAGGAAACAGAAGTGTGCTGCTGAGGGAGAGCAGGCACAAAGGCGGCAGCAGTCAGAGGTCATGGAACTGTGTGGTCAGGCAGCAGCAGGGTGGCCAGGGTGAACGGATGTGGACATGAAGCACTGCAGAAGGAATTGGTGGCAAACAGACTTTCAGAAGTAAGACAGGAGACAGAAGCAGGAAGGATGCTCCTGTAGCAATGCAGCAGGATAAGGTGGGCACCCAGGAAGGGACAACAGCAGTTGGCATGGGGCTGTTTGAACACAGTGAGGAAGCAAAGCCAGCCCTTCCCTGTGACCTGAGCAAGCCCCGTGGAGCAGCCCACAGTGGGTACTGCCCCTAGCAGGACAAGGATGTGCTTCCCTGTCCTACAAGGGTGCTGCAAAGCCAAAAGCCCAGCTGTGACTGACACTACAGCCAGTATGCTGGTAGTCAGGTTGTTGGCAACAAACCCCCTCCACTTTGACAGGATAACAGAGGACAAGCCATGTGTCTGCGTGGCACTTCTCTCATTCCTTCTCTTGTTCTCAGTCTATTTCCAAACAGAATGCTCAAGAAATTTAACCAACTGGTAATTCTAGGTCAAACAAAATATACTGGATAGTAAACTAAGTACTATTATAGATAAATATTAAGTACTATTATATATATATATACACTAAATTGATAGGTAAGAAGTTTGCCCAGGCATCAGCCTCCAGGGCACAGGCTAACAAATGAGTACCAGCAGAGCAAAAACAGACAAGGACATACCCGCCTGGTGCTGAGCTGCCCAAAGGCAGCTCCTCCTGCTCCACGGGAGGGTTTGGTGTGTGCACTGGGGAGTCTTCTGTACTGTGGGCATCCCTCCTCTGCTCCCAGTCTGCCACTGGTGAGGCCAGTCCCTGCGGCACGCTCGGCATCACCTCCTCGGTGCTAGCAGGGCCTGGCACCACACTGCTGACGTCCCAGCTCAGCTCCTTAGGAGTCCACCAGTTACCCAGGCCTGGCTTTGGTCCTGTAAAATTAGTAACAACCATAAATTATTCCCCAAACGTTAGCAGGACAAATGAATGCATCGTAGCATAGGGAATAAACCAATATCACTACACTGCTTCTTCACCTTTTCCACTCCACACGCGCGAGCAAGCATCCCTCTGCTCTCCCTGCACTTCGGGTTTCCCTGCCCGAGCCCGTGTCCTTCCACGCTCCTCTCGCAAGGGGGAGTCCGGGGAGGCTCCAGCCTTTGGGTCTGCAGCTCCCGGCCGGTGGGGCACCGCTCACACCATCACCGGCGGGAAGAGCAGGACTTCACTAAACTGCCCCTGAAGAACCAGGAACAGAGACGCTGTGAAAAGCTTCTCTTAGGGGAAAAAGTGCCCTTGGAGAGGCTGCAGCCACGGACATTCTTAAACCTTGCAGAAGAAACCCGTGCCCGGAGGCTTTCAGACTGCGGGTTAACATTAACCGCCTTCTCTAAAAGAACGGAGTATGGGACTGAATCACGCTTTGAAGACAACAGACATACACTACTGATCTTTCTATAGAGTGCCAAAAGTTAATGGCCCAGCACTGCTGTAACCAATTGGCATTGCTACGGGAATTCCCAGTTTTCCATAAAATTCACCATGGGTTTGAATTACCCAGCACTCAAACACCTGCTGATGCACCCAGCAGTTCTGCTCATCTCTGTCCTGGAGTTCCACTGGAACCGAATCACTTCAGTTTATGCCAAACAGTGGCTGGTGCCAGGGTGGGCTCTCAGCCTGGTTCCCAAATTTGTGAGGCAAGTATGGGCAACAGAATAGTCACTCCTGCACCTGCTGGGAAAGGAGGATGCAGAGGAACAGGGGCATTTCTGCAGTTTGGAGAGGGAAGAAAGGGCCATTTTGTTTCATTAACCTGGAGGAAAAGAGGATTTGTTCCTCCTTACATGTGCTGGCGCTGTGAGCAGTGCAGGGAGCAGCAGGAGAGGCTGGCGAGCCTGGGATGGCACAACCAAGCGTCTTCATCAGCTCCCATCATTGCAGAGGGGAAGGACAAGGTCAGGAGAGCTGGAACAAGCCAGTCCTGCCGCACATTCCAACCTGGAGCGCGCTGGCCTGCGTCCTCTGCAGCGACAGACGTGGAAAGCCCTCCAGGCAGCCCAAGGGGATTAATGTGCTGTTTGACAAAAAGCCTGGTTTGATTTTGAACCCAACTGCACAGCTTCTCTGAGGGCACGGATACGGCACCCCAGCAATTAAACGGGTATTTCTCTCTCAGACACGATGCTGGCCGCCTCAGCCTTCCCCATGGGGAGGAACCGGCAGAGCCCAGGGCTGGTGTAAGCTGGACTGGTCCCGTGAAGTGCCAGCAAGGACAGGCTGCCATTACAATGGAGAAGTGCAAATGCATCAGATGAAAGAAAATGAAAGGCAAATAAATTCCTTAGAGAAAGAAAAAGGAATGGAAAAAAACAAACCTCAAGAAAGAAGATGCCAGAAAGACCCCAAGAACAGAAGAGCATCTGGTGGGGATGCCAGCTTTCCTCTCTAAAGAAACTCAGTCATTACTAGAGAGCATCATCAGGGTTGTCACCAGTTTCCATTATAAATAGCTCCATTTTAGCAACTGTTATGGGGCTTGGGAAAGCAGCTTAAATAGAAAATTGCTAAGTTAACTGGCAAGGCAGCAGAGAGTATTCCTGCAAGGTCTTAAAAGAGGAATAAACTGTCACTTAGCAAGAAGCCTTTGTCACTGTGACTTCAAAGACAAGCCCAGTAGCTCACTTCAGAGGAACTGACCAAGCCTATAAAACGGGAGAGAACACATTTTGCCAAGATGAGGGAAGAAAAAGGAATGAGCAGTTGGAACATGGCCTTTGAGGGCAGCACACCTCATCCCAGAACAAGAGCATCTCAGCTGGGAGCATCACTGCCTTTCCCTGGAAAATCCAGCACAAAGCACAGAACCACCAGCAAGCAGGAATGAATCCAGCCACAGATGGGGAAATCAACCTGGAACAGAAGGAACATGCTCTTCCAGTGAAACAGGTGCACATGAAACCTCTTAACATGAGGGTCAGACTATGGCCAACCATGGGCACAACAGTGAATAGGTCTTGATTTTTTAATAGTGAATGTGAGTAGGACCAGCCTCCAGCGAACCCCTGCCTGTCCAGATGTGCAGCCTGGGAGAAAATGGAGTCAAAAGGAAGAAGAGAACAGAGAGAAAGATTACCACAGTGCTTCAAGCCCAGCACTGGAGAGGCAAAGGACAAACCAGCAGCTGTGGGCACTGCTCTAGTTGGGTGCTGAGCAGAGGCGGACAGGAACACATCCCGCTCTACCTGGGATGCTTCCCTGCGGCTGTTCCTCCTCAGGGGTACCTGGTTTGCTATCAGAAGCTGAAGAGATGAGCTCCTCAGAGTCTTCCTCACTGGCAGCCATGTCCCCAGGTCTTGCTGCTCCCTCCACTGCTGCATCCCTCTCTAAATCAGTGCTTCTGCTCTCCAGACCAAGTCCTTCAAGTGACGGAAGGCACAAAGATGGGTCAGGTACTGAGCAGCTCTCTGTGGGCTGAGGGGGGTTCTGCTGGGTGCCCAAACCCCAGTCAGCTGAGACAGCTGATGTGGGGGGGCTCATAAAGCCTGTCGCTGGGTGATGGGGTTGTCTTGGCATGGTTGTCCTGGTGCCAATTCCTGCCCACAGCATCTGAAAAACACAGGCAGGAGATGGCTTAAGGAAACAAACAGGTAGCACACTGCAAATGGACCTTCCAGAGCATGGCATGCTGGTTTCTGGAGAGAAACGTGTCACCAAATGCAAGTACTTTCTATAATGTTATTACTATACAAACATTTGGCACGCATTTCTCACATCCTAGAAAAACAACATCCGAGAAAACAACGGGCTGGACCTCAACTGAAGCTCTGTGAGGCAACACAACCGGTGGCAAAAGCACACTGCACCTTCAATCTGGCTATAGGTGCGTGAAGGACTCAAACTAATTTAAATAGCAACTTGGTTTTGCAAGCAGACAAACCTTTAAGATTAGGCTCCTGCAAAGGGTTTTCAGACCCTGACCAAAGCAAGAAGCTGCCCACCAAAGCCATGAGAACGTGTTGAAGTTATGACTTCAAAGGAAGAGCTGTGCTCTGTGTATGACTGAGCAGGTACTGGCAGTCTGTGGTTAGGTACTGCAGCATCCCAAAGCCAAGACACAACCATTTAGGACCCTGTTGCAGTGACCAGGGTACAGCTGCCCCTCTGGAGCCACCCACAACAGCAGCTCTGAGCAGCCACCTCCTGCTGCACTTCTCGTGGTGTTCTCTAAAGGCAACGGGATGAGGAAGGGTCCCCAGAGAGTCTGAGACATACATCTGCCATCGCTGGCTTGTCTCTATATCCAGCTTTGCTCACAGCATGTCAACAAAGCAGATAAAAATGAGGCAAGAATCACTGCATTGTCTTCCTTCTGCTCTTTCCCGTCTGTTAAATCACACCAAAGAGGAAGAACAACTACTCAGCTAACACCACAGAGATGAAATCTCCATTTCCACGAGGCAACTTTGGCACCAAGCAGAAACATTTTGAATGGCCCTTTCCTCCAAGAACTGTTGAGCTTGCATAAAAACAGTTCCAACAGCAAAACCACTCTGCTTCAGATCCCAGTGGTTTAATACTTGCCTTTTTTCCTTTGTAAACCTACTCAATCAGAACAATTTAGAAGGAGTGGCTGCCGCCACCACTACTACTAAAAGGTCACCCCCAGTTTATGCAAAGCCAAAATTAGCTACCGTAATTCCATTGTTCATACTAAGCAGGGCTTACTGTTCAGCCCCAAATCACAGCAGGAGAATTTACAGTCACCTCCACACCTCTCTCCTCTCTTTCATTGCCTGACCTCTTCCTACCATACAAAGTCAGCTGCCAAGCCCAGCTTAAAGGAAACAAAGGCATCTTGTCTAGTATGTGACCAAGTTTCATTAAAAAAGCTCAAATTCCACATAACAAGCAGCAGAACAAAAAGCCATGAAGTTATTCTAAGAAGGAGTAAAGGTTTGCTACTCAGATTAAGTTCACAGCTTATTCCACCACCGCCGCTCTCGGGTTCCTCCTAATTACTTTTCAGGTGTTGGATTTGCTGCTTTAAAATTACTCTAGTGAGTACTTTATGGATTTAGCAGCTCCTGGATGTAGCGTTCCAAAACAAATGCAATTCAGACAGGTACAAGTGCTTTGCAGAGCCACAGCAGACACATCTCTAACAAGCTCCTCTTTGACTGCAGAGAAAAATCATATCTTTACCACCTTTGCATTCTCAAAGCAGAAGACACTGCTTCAGGTGCTGCTTTTACCACCCAAAACAACAGTAAGAGTGTGTAGACTTGCCCAAAATAGTCAACAAAATGACTGAACTCGAGCTGGAAATTAAACACAGTCTCTGCACAAAGCACACTTAGGATCCTCTCTTTGGTTGAGGAGAACAGGCTCCCTGCTTCGCTCTCCCGTCACAAATACAATCTTATTTATTATCAAAGTGGGTTTGAAGAGAACAAAGGTAAGAAGAAAAGTCCCTTCCATTAGGACTTGCACCACCACCCTCAGGCATCTATTGGAGGTGCTGATGCCTCACGTTCAACAGTGAGGGTCTGCTGAGGTGCACAAGGCCAAAATGTGCGGAAGACCTCAAGGAAGCGCTCTGAAGATGAGGACTCCATGGCCCACAGGTTTCCAATGCCCACATTACACAGCTCTGGAGCTCAGGAGGACCTGTGCTGCACAGGGTACCTCTTCCAACTTGCAGCCCTGGATTGCTGTCACACTTGGCCTCAGAAGACCAGTGCTCAAGCCCTCTCCATGGAGAATCGTGGTTTTTTCAGACAAACACTGTTTGAATAAATTAATTCTGAGCATAAAATTTGGGGGTCCTAAAGGCTGCACATCCCATGGCTCATCGAAGTAATAGATATTCACACTGGTGGTTTCAGGCCACTGGGATACCGACCATCTCTGGAAGGATGCTTCTCTGGTCGCCCTCCTTAGTCTTCAAGGCACATCACTGACCAGGTTATCACACAGTCGCTGCCATCCTGACCAGCCTGAAGGGAACCAGTGCGGGTAAATTAAAACCAGTTCCAAGCTGCGATGATCGGCATCCTGGGTACACCACCAGCAACATGTGCCACTATGACTGACACACTGCCATGCCACTGAGAACACTTGTGTTTTGGACATCATAAGCAGATTTTAATTGGGGAAGGGTGGTAGGAAATGGGCAGAATCAGTCTGAAAAAAATGGAGTTAGATCTGAGACACAGCCTATAAGACAAGGCAGAAGGATGCACAATTCAGTTGCAGCTACCTTTATATTTAAGGAGGGAGATGAGAAGGAGAAAGGAGGGGGCAGGGGACGAAAGAGTCCACAATCACATCGTTAATTCAACTAACTAATTAAATTAAGCAAGTAACTCAACATAAAGTGACAAATTTGGGTATGCATCAAGTTCTTACACTGCCCCAAATCCACAAACAGTTGTTAAACATTCAAGTTCCACGGTGAGCCTTTGATGTTCCAGTATCTGTGCAAAGTTTTCCATAGGTCAGAAATCACATCTCCTTCACTGACAGCTTTTAATTGAAGAATCCAGCATTCAACAACAAACTCACCTTTTCACACACATCTGAATTAAACTCGTGATTCAGAGGCTGCTGGAGGCTGCTTCTATAGGTCAAGGTTGCTCGGGTTCATTGCTTTGTATATTGCAGTTTAAAGAAGGCTCTAAATTCAAGGTTTTTAACTTTTTAATCTACAGGGAAAACTTCCTACAAACTCAGATTAATGACTGCTAATGCACTGAAGAAAGGAAACCAAAAACCTGCCTCCTACTATAAAAACAAAATAGTGTGGCCTCTGTTTCTTTTCTGATAAGAGTCTTAAATACCAAACATTTAACTGCATAATAACATTCACTGGCAGCCAGGCAGCCTGCTTAGCAGATACATAAAGCAGGTAAAAGGAGAAAAAGTTAATTTCTTGGCTGAATGATTCCATCGGTAGCTATAGGGCAAACTAGAAAGTCTTTTAGTAAAGTAGCAGTTGATTCTTCTATCAATCTGCAGCACACATACTCTTCCAAGGAATGCATTAAATATGAAAATCATATCCCGTTATCATCTGTTCCCAGCTTTCAGCCCAGTAAGCTTTTCTTAATGAATGCTGTAGCCTAAGGGACAAGCATGCTGTTGGCTTTGCTGAATAATGGAGTGATGCTGCTGCTTTTGCTTATTCCAATATCGACTGGCTGAGGGGGTTTCACACATAGTCACAAGTGACTACTCTTGCCAGCATGCTCCAAGTTATTACAAGATGTTTTTAGACATTTCATCTAAAAGAGCTTTACTGCTTTTAGTGAAGAAAACAGCTATGGTCTTGAACTGTATCATTTATATGGAGATAGGAGGAGGGATTAGAAGCCTGCATTACCGCAGATATATAGAGGAATACATTTAAGTATTCCTTGTCAGTCTTTTTGTCTGTTCCTCAGATAGGCAATCTCCTTCTGCTGCTTCTGAGGAAAGGTCAAAACGCACAAAATTAGAAAGACACCCTGTGAATCGACTGCTGCATTTTTAACCATCATTCATTAAGAATATTTCCTCCTCGGTCAAGACTGTTTTCACACTGTTCAGCACAAAACCCAACACAAAGATGGATACAGGCACTCAGAGCTCCCCCCTCTCTAATTCCAGTTCTCTGGTTGAAATAATTTGCACTTCGGTCCAGGTTCTTCTGCTTCACCCGGGCACTAAACAATGCTCCACACTACACACGCTGCAGCACCACTGCCCAGCAAAGCCTGCAGAGCCGTGCCTGCTCCTCGCGCAGCAGCACATCAGTGTCACAAAACACGTTACCCCTCCTTCCCATTACCTGCTCCATGCAGGCCCATTCCTTGTCACCTCCTGCTGCCAAGTCACCCTCTCCAAGCGATAACACGCGTTTCATTTCTCTTCTGTACGATGCCTAAATGTGAACAAATCCATTACATAAAATTGAAGGCCAAAACCAAAAAACGCAAAGCACCACAAATCAAAATATTACTTTGCAAACTGTGTCTCTAAATGCAGTGTCCTGGCAGTGGTTTTCACTTGGGCAATGACTTTAAGCCAGAAATCCCATTTTCTCCTCCTTTTCCTGCTCCCCAGCACAACCGATGTTGCCTGTACACAATCTTCTGCAGGTTTTTAACCCACATTTACTAACCCACATAATTTAGAATCCTACAAAATAAGAATAACTTGTTAACTCCAATTTATTTCATCCCAACAAGCATCTGCAACGCCAGATTATTCCTGCGGTATCCAGACAACGACTCTGCTGCCTCAGGATGAAGTGAGCTTTAGAATTTGGTTTTGTTTTACATACATCAGCTTACAACTCACTGACGGAAAAAATATGGCAGGTGTTAGAGAACAACCCAGCATGAAAGGCAACTTGCTGTGGTGTTGTACAGTCAACCACACACACCGTCCTCACCTCCACTCCACTGTTTAATTGACCAGACATAACGTGCTCATTGTGGGACTACTGCTTAAAAGCCAAGCACAGGCAGCACCTATAATTAATCCTGTTTGTTAGTAATTGTAAACCCCAATAACAAGTTACACTGGCCCTGAATAAAAGCACTTCAGGACCTAGTCTGTGCCAGGTAATATGCATGAAAATACAGCTTGGAAACAATTCACTTCACCAGCCCTGCTCTCCACTCCAGTGGCACGTTCAGCAACTCTGCTATTGCCCAGGTAACAGAAACTGCTCAGAAAACTGTCAACACGAGTTCAGGAAACAGAACCTAACCACATCCTAAAGATGCTCAGAACAAGCTCCCATGTAACTGCTGGACTGTCCCTGAAAGCTGACAGGAATTTACTTATACTTACATAAGTGACCGAACGAACTGCAGACTCAAACACAGGGGAAAAAGGGAGTATTTCAGAAACAAAAGAAGTTCTGTCAGCTACAGCCGTATAATGAAACATGTGCAGTTATAAAAGCACTCCTAAAGGGCACTCTCCCTCAAGGAAAAGAGAAGAGTGATAATTTCCTTCTATGTACTTCCAGAATGGATTCAACGATTACAGGCTCCATAATTCTCATGCAATCCATGACAAGTGGCTCTTGAGAACCGTGACACAGAGGCTACGTAACCTGGGCTTTGTGAACAGCTCAGAATGAGGAGTCTAACCTGGCAAAACTAAAATGGATGGCACAGGAGCATCAAAATGGAAGCAGCGAATGGAACCCCGCACCCAGATCAAGCCGTGGCACAACCGCAGCTCACCCAGCACGTTACAACCTACCACTACTCAAACTGGGGTGCATTAGAGCTGCTCAGGAAAAAGATCATCAGCAGTAAAGCTGCATCAGAGCACCCCCATCCTGCTTGGCTTTGAGGGAAAACAGAAAAGGGGGGAAACCACACACAGCCCTCCAGGAACTGTCTCTCATCAACCGCTAACCAAGGAAAAGGGGCTCTGTGAGCATCACCAGATCCAGCAGGCTTAAGAGAATCACCAGGCACTGCTGGGCTTTTGCTGTGCCAGGCATTTGTTAACATGAGTGTGCAGCCATGGGGTGCTCACCAGGCCATTAGTTTGTCAGCGTGTGGAAATGAACTGCTGCCCCAAGAGATCTGCTTCTTTCCCAGAGAGACTCCTCACTTCCAAAGGCAGAGGATGAGCCAACAACCCTTACTGAAGTCAAGGACAACACCTCCCACATGGGAGATGTCCCTGCAAACCTACCAGCATTTCCGAGGGAGCCTTAGTCAATAGCTAACATCAAACCCCCAAAGTTTGGGGTGGGTTTGTTTTAGCCACAGTACAAATTGTATGAGGCTTGTTGTCACATTACAGTGATGTGACAAACAGCTTCTAAGGATTCAAAAGGCACCACATGCTGCATTAACACCCTTAGTTAAAAGCACTGATGATTTTTAGAGAGGACAAAGGCTCACACTTCAGGTTGCACATTTAGCTACTGAAAGAAAGAAACTTTTCTAACATAAAAAATGCACACAAAGGGTTTCTTACCCTTTACAGTGATGCAGTTAGTGAAAGCCAAACCAGAGCGCAGGAAAAACACACCACATAAGCACTTTGTTGCTTCTATATCCCTACTCAGGCTGAGCTCCAATAACACTTCCTGGTGTGCTGTTTCCAGAGCATATTAAGAGAAAAGCTTCGAAAACTATTCTAAAGTAAGGTTTGCTTGTTTGATTTCTAAGTTCTACATCACTTCATACATTTTCCCCTTCTGATCCCCCTGGTTTTACATTGCAGCCCGATTCTTTCCTCCTCTTAGACTGTGATCTTCTAGAAGGATGTGTCTAAGTTTTACTGTTTCAGATCAAGCTGTGCCTGTCACTGAACAGAAGAGAGGGAGAACAGCTCACCCTGAGAACACTGCTCCCGTCCTCATTCAAACAGCATTCCAGAAAAATAAAACCCAATCCCAGCTGAGTTCTAGACAGCCACACAAAGTAGAGGTTGTGTCAGTACCACATCACAGGGGCCTAAAATCCCACAACTGATTTGTTTCCTTCCCTCCTCTCTTCTGGCAAGTTAGAACAGGAAAATGGCCAAAGAGCAGACACAGCCCCTGATGAACCCTCCTGAAGGTGCTGCTGCTCCTCTCCAGCAGGTGTAAGCAGATTTCCCTCCCAGATCTTACCTCCCAAAAAACTCCATGTATTAGTGGCATCAGTGATAAGCAGGGCCAGGACTAACCGGGTGTTACTCAGGGTGTTCAAACCAGCTACATTAGAAATATGTCCTGAAACAACTGCCATGAAATGTATTTGATATTTGTGTGTATTTGGTATTTGTGAGCTTTACTACAGTTAAACTTAGAGTTTTATAACAAAGCCTTTATGAAACTATTACAACTCAAGTCTTTTTGTCCTAACCTAGACAACACCGATTTATTATCACCAAGGCTCCAAACACATTTCCACATCTTTCTGATCTCTGTTCTCCCTTGCTTCCAAAAAGCCTCACTCAGAAGACTGCACAGCAAGCACAGAGCTCTGTGAAGTGTTGCTGACAACCTCTGCAGCTACAGCAGCCTCTGCAGCAGCACGTATCAGCAGTCTGGGCTCATTTCAAATCTCCAACCCCTTTAAGCACTCCAGAACAAATAATGAGGTATCACTAACATCTGCAGTCTTGATGTGTATAATGCTCAGGCAAAACCTATTTAGCTACCCTGTAACAGCAGTAAACACTAACACATTAGGTCTTATAGAAAGTTACTTCCATCTTCTGAGTCATCTCCAAGCTTGAAGCTTTCACTCGAGCCTCAAACTGGTCAAACTCCTCCAGCAGGGTCTGGTTCCGCAGACGAGCTCCTTCCTGGCGTTCCTGGACTTCTTTCAAGTAGTTTTTCAGCTTCATGTATTTTAGTTTCATTCTACAGAGGAAAAAAAAACTGCACTTGAGTATGAAAACAACCCAAAGACAGCTATTACAGCCCCTTTTCCCCAGACACATATGGACTAACTCTTCTGTAGGAGCTGCCTCCATAAAGCAACAGACACAATTTTCTGCACAACCATCCGAAGCCTCATACAACTGACAGAATGTCTGTTATGCAACTTCAGCTTTGAACAGGGGGCTTGGTGTTTCAATCTGGTAAAGCATATTCATAAACTCTTGCAAATTTGTTCTAAATGGATTACGGTTCAGTCACTTATTTCATGAAATCAAAATGAAAACTGCATTTAGAATAATGTGCTCTGGAAGCCCAACTGTAACATCAGGGCTAAGTTTACGCAACTGCTTTAAGCTGACCTAAATCCACACTGCCACCAAAGGGATCTCTCACTCCCAGCTTTTTTCTGGGCCAATGCTATCTGCCGTGTGGCCAGGTCAGGCCAGGAGTCATCCAGCTGAAAATCCATCTAAACCAGCTCTCATCCACCCAAAACACACACTCACCTCCAGCCAGACCTACTTCCTTATCTGCTTACAGGGCAGCCATACAAGTGGCCTGGCCAGTACTTGCACCTAGCCCTCAGTCCCTCGAGCCAAGATGGAAAGTTGCCTCAAGAACTTTACAAAACCCATTTGAGGAGAGGAATGGAACAGTGGCTGAAGCACTTTCCAGCCCTCTTTTGTTGCTGTGCATTTTGGTTTGTGGCTTATATCCCATCTAGTTTATAGTTTAGGATTTGGTAGGGTTTGGTACAGACTGTATATAGACCTTACATGAACAGATAATGCAGAAAATCCAAGGAGCAGGACCAGATCCTAGAATATCCTCTAGGATTTTCTGAGGCTTTCAGTCCATAGAATCCCAGGACTCTGTAGCACAAACTATGCTACAGTGATTTGGTAAGAGTTGCACAAAACCAATTTCTTGTTGGTTACTACCACTATAATCATATTTTAGCGTTAGTAGAATAGTAGAATAAGGCAGTTCTCTTATTGCTGAAGTTATTTCATTAATAACTTAGAGACAAGAACCTTCCATTATACTTAACATATGAATTTAAGTTGGTTATAAAACAACCCTTCACAATAACATTCTGAAAGCACTCCATGATACCCAAGGTTTTCTAAGTAAAATAACCTATAAAAAGCTTTTGAATAGGCTTACAGGCATGCATCCGACCTCCTGTATTCTATCAGGTCTCTTTGTAATTCCATTCTTTCGGCTTCACTGGAAGAAAACAAGAGACATACAGTAAGAGAAAACTGTTTCACAACTTATATTTGACAAAAGCAGGAAACAAAGCATTGTACAGAGCACAACAGCTCCCAGAACACGTCATGGGAAGGCATGAACATGTTAAAATAGGGTTCCAAGAAGTCCAACTCCTTCCCAGCTTACAGACCCAATGTGCTACCCAAGTCTTCTACCTAACAATTTGCACTTAAAATCAAGCACTCAATTCATATCTATGCATTAAAGCCAAGTACATCTAACACAACCTGCCAGAACTTACAAGAGGGGATCAGGCAGAAGGAACCACCAGAAGTATCTACAGTTGAGAAAATGTCATGTGCCATCTGTATCTGCCCAAGGCAACACAAGGCCCATGGGGATGATCAGGCTGCTCGAGGGCAAACTCCAACAGCTTCCATAGACAATCTATTTCAAAGAGCATCTATTGTGAGGAAGAGGAGTAAAGCTGAGACTAGTCAGTAATTACAAACTACACCTGAAGACCAGCAACCACGCCATGAGTAGTTTATGGGGTTTATTTTAATGCGGTTTTAATTTCATGTTTCTACATTAAAACAATCAATTGCTAAGACAGAAGCTTCCAGAAGATTCACATTACAAACCCTGTAGTAATTAAAGCAGTGCCCCAAGCTGCTAATTGAAACATAAGATCAAATTCTTATTAGCCTAAGGACCTGCATACTCTGAGCCACACATATCCACCCCCTCCCGGCTGCCTGGCACAGAGGGAAGCAGAAGAGACCCTTTCTGCTGCTTACTCCGAGATCAAGGCATCCATTTTAGCCATCTGATCCTGCCACTGGCTGAAACAAGATTAGGGTTTCGTGTCATGTATGCAATTTAAAAGCCACGCTTCATCTGGGATCTCATCCTTTCAATTTCCTTTTACATGACAGACAGCCAAGTAAAACCAGATTTCAAGATCTTGTTTTTATACTTCTAGAAGTAATTTTCCCGACTCTGAAGAACACTGATATCCTGATGGACACAAAAGCCCATGGACATGAACAGCCATTGGCTCCAGTCCTGTTTCTCATTCTCCGATACCAGGGGTAGCACATCCCATCCTTCAGCTCCTGAAAGTTCCCTTTCTGCCAGCGTGGGCTTTCAGTATCCCATTCGCTAGGCTGTTGCAGCTATTTAGACAGCACATGAACAAGCAAGCAAGGTCTTCTCAAGGCAAAGCGATACAAAACCAACACCAGATAAAAGCCTCTCAGCATCATCATTACAGATGCCTGGAATGGTGAGTGCACAGCTCTGCCCCAGCACTACAGCAGAGGCAACCAAGACTTCGCTTGTAGATTTGCTTGCCCAGGTCCTGGCAAGGTTCTGTGTGTCAGGGACCGAAGAGAAGCTTGAAGCAAAACAGGGATTGCTCCAGTCACTGCTGCACCACCTTCTTTTTTACATGAGAAATCCCCAAAGCTTTCTGCCCCACTATGTCAGTTCTTCACACACTTGCATTAAAACCCCACAAACAGTTGCTCATCAACCTTTTCTCTTAGACGAGCACAAGTAACACACCTCCGAAGGTTTTAAGGATCCAGGTGGCTCGTTTTCAAACAGCCCCAAATCTCCAGTCTACAGAGAAAGAGCATTAGGTTGGGATTTGAGAGCAGAATTCACCTCCCTGCTCAGCCACAAGCTCTCTCTAATCTCTGGCATTTCACCAGGCATTGATCTGCAGCAATATTTGATCCCTCACCTCCCATTTACACCAGCAGGGTGAAGATGCCTCAGTATTTTCCAAGACACCAGGCCTTCGTCTCTTTGTGCTTCAGTCCTGCATCCATAATGCAGGAATAACAATACTCCTGTCATGATACCCTATTGAGATAAGTGCACAGAAAATTGTGCAGCCCTTGGGCACAATGCAATCCTCCCACAGCAATAAGAAACACTCTCTTCATGGCTGCTTTTCTCCACCAATCTCACATTAAATTGACTGTTGAGCACTGAGCTGCATCCACCAGAGCCTGCTCAAGACACTGGGCCCCTGGGTTAGAAGGGGCCCATTTAGCACCTTCATCTACATACAACTGACCCCAGCAGGTATGTCTGGAGCTAATAATCCTCCCTGGTTTACATCCTCCATCCAGGACACCTCAGTATTTGTACAGTTTACAGCAAATCACCTCCGCCTGAAGCATCTGGCCTTCCTGTCTGAAAAGCAAAACTGATTGCAAAGTTAGTCACAGTGTTAAGTACAGCACTTAGCTACCTAATTCATTTACTCCATTACTCACATACTCAAACCCTGCCTTTCTCACCAGCAATCACCAAAGATTAAGTGCTGAGTAATCACAACACGGTCAGGACTGTATATAACACCGGGTAAACTGTCCACCCCATTTCCCTTATTATCTTTGACACCTCAGACCTGATCCTTTATCATTCTGCACACAACAAACACCCCTGACCTGCACAGAGACCTATGCATGTAGTAACTTTGTATTTAGATTGGATAAAGGATGAATATTGAGAAATAAAACTGACTAATGGAGTCTAATATGTGCAAAAAACCCACAGCTGTACCTTAAAACACAAGCTTCAAGGCAACCCATGCTGACTGTCAGAAGCTTGTATCGGGTGGCTAATTTCTCAAGCACTTCAGAACTAAGATACTTAGCTCTTCAGAACTAAGAAGAAGAAAAGAGACTTTAAGAAGAGATGGATGAGAAGAGGTGGAAAAGCAATCCTCATGAGGACTCCCTTCAAGTTCGCCAAGCAGCAGCTTCCCCACCACATTTACCTCTTGCTGAAGCACAGCTGTAACAGGAACAAGATGCAGTCTGGGGTGGAACAGCTACTGAGTACTTCAGGTCTTGGAACAGGAGACTTGGAGCCTGATCAGTGCAGAACACTGAACCTGAAACACTGCAGTGATTTACTAAAGATTTCCTATTTCACACTTTCAAAAGTTGTTTAGATAAAAGATGTCACTTCCGGAGAGGCAACTGCCGCTGCAGCACCATCCCAGAGGTGACAGCGGCATACAGCTGGTGTCCAGCATCAAAAGGACTCCTGTTTGCCAGCATCACCAAGTACAAATAACTCCCAAATCTTTCGGTGCAACTGATCTGGGCAAAGGAGCTGATATCTGAAGTGTGTTACGTGCCCGGAGGTTTCAGAGGAGCTGAAGAGGGACAGCCCATTTGTGCAGTGCCAGCTCAGCCCCAGGTCAGACAACAGGCTACAAAAGAGGTGACCAAACCTAATGCAGACCAAGATCTCTGGAGCCCAACACCTCCACTCTGCAAGTGATATCTGCACATAAAGACACAGCTTAAAGCAGCTTGTGATCTAGAACACACAGATTTTAACCTCCCCTCTCCATTTTCTAATGCCACAATTTAGATAAAGTGTCTTCCCTACCAAGGGACACACCCTTCCATGCAATTCCTAGACAATAAAGGCTGTTCAGCCTGGAGAAGAGAAGGCTGCACGGAGACCTCAGAGCAGCCTTCCAGTATCTGAAGGGGGCCCATAGGGATGCTGGGGAGGGACTCTTCATTAGGAACTGTAGTGACAGGACAAGGGGTAATGGGTTCAAAC